>JAJSZK010000629.1:0-12451 GCA_022985045.1 Macadamia tetraphylla | reverse complement strand
AGAGAGAAACCGCACGATCGAGTCACATTCGATTTAGAGCTTGCTCACCTAACCTTTTTGCATGCTCAATTCCTGAAATAATGGCCAAGAATTATGCCTCAAAGTTTGTATAAACTCCAAGATAATCTCTAAAATTTGAGATCACTTCTGCCCTCTCATTCCGAAAAACACCCCCAACACCTGATTTTCTTGGGTTTCCCAAAGAGCAACCATCTGTGTTTAATTTCAACCATCCACTTAAAGGAGCGCACCAAAAAACTTCAATATAAACTCTAGGCCTCCGCTGAACCCTTGAAAAGCCCAACCTTCTTGCACACATCAGGTCTTCAAAGGAAATAGCCACTCCTGTGTGAGCCAGTGGCAACAAATCTCACTTTTAACCCTTTCGAAACAAACATTCATAGGGCTACAAATTCCTTTATAGCACCTAGAATTCCTCTCCAACCATACGAAATATGGGACCAACACAAAGCCCTTTTGCCATATGCCTTTTAAAGTCATAGATTTTTCCTGGAGCTTCCACCAAGAAATCAAATGGTCTTCACCTGCAAAGTTAGGCCATTACACCCCAAAGCAATTACAAAACATCTTCCATATCGAGGAGGCAAAGCTACACTCATAGAAAATATGAGTTTTACATTCCTCTGCTTGGCCACACAACTCGCACCTAGAAGACAATGGAACCCCCCTTCTTTTCACATTATCATCTAGGGCGAGCTTGTTTTTCAACAACCTCCAGCCAAAAATAGACTGATGAGGTTGAATGGAGGATTGCCACAAAAGAGATGACTAGCTCACCTTAGGCGACCTTCTACTAATTGACTCCCAAGATGATTTCATTGTGAATGTACCCATTGTGGTAGGACGCCAATAACACACATCCATAGTGTCGGAAATATAAATGGATTTAACCTGCTCAAAAATCTCAGCCATAAAAATCGAGCTCACAGGAGGGAAATTCCATCTAGAATTCTGAATGAAATCTGAAACTCTAGCTTTCAGATTCATAAAAATTCCTCCATCAAAATCAGACCTTTCTTCAATGGATGAATGCCCCCAACCACCTATCTGTCCAAAATTTTATATTCTGCCCATTGCCAACTATCCAATGCTCATTAGAGGTCACAAATTCCATACCTTTTTAATGCCCGACCAAATAAAGGAAGCTATATGACCAGCCTTGAGGGAGCCATCAGCTTTGAGAAGGTGAGCCCGAAAGAACTTACTCATGAAAGACTCTTCATGTTTAATCTACCAAGCTACCTTGGATAGGCAAGCAAAGTTCACATCCCGCAGCCTTCGAATACCCAAACCCCCTTCCTGTTTTGGCTTGAAAATATCGTCCCATTTCACCACAATTTTCTTAGCCATCTCCATGTCTCCATACCAGATGAAGTTGTGCATCCATTTATTTATCCTTTTAATAGGGTATTCAGGGCACCAATAAATTGTAAAATTATGGATTGGTATGCTAGAAATCATAGATTTCACCAACTCCACTCTCCCAGCCATAGAGAGCAATTTCCCTTTCAACCAGCAAGTTTTTTTAATAGAGTCCATCAGAAGTAAAACATGATCTTTACTCACTCGCCCCTTAAAAATTTCCACACCCAAGTACTTGGTTTGAAGTCTAGCAGACTGAATACCCAAATACGCACTGATAAACTGCTTCCTATGGGTGCCACCTTCCCAAAAAATAAACTACTTTTTCCAAATTAAATTTTTACCCAGAGAAGGCCTGATATTTATCTAGAAAAAACTGAAGATTTTTCACATATTTTGTAGAAGCATTCATAAAAATAAAAATGTCATTTGCAAAAAAATAAATAAGATGGGTTGGACACACCTTGAAGCCCGGGAAGTGGCTTTAACTTGCCATTACTGACCAACATCTTCAGACCTTTGCATAAGACTTCTTCTGCCAAGATGAATAAAATGGGAGAGAGGGGGTCCCCCTATCTCATGCCTCTGCCTATTGGGAAAACACCAACCGGACCCCCATTCACTAATACTGAAATTCTGGAAGAAGTCAAAAGAAGTTGAATCCAGGAAATCCACTTGGCTGAAAAACCGAACTTCTCCAGAGTAGCAAAGAGAAAGTCCCAAGACAAGGAGTCAAACACCTTCTGAATATCTAGCTTTAAACCCATTCCGCCACCCCTCACAGTAGAGTTCATCAGATTCGTAAGCTCAGAAGCCAAACTAATATTAACAGAAATAATTTTACCTCTTTGGAATGCACCCTGCTCCTCAGAAACAAGCCTCGGCAGCAAGCTCATAATTCTAGAAGACATAATTTTCGTTAGAACTTTACAAAAAAAATTGCCCATACATATAGGCCTGAATCTATCCAGAGAGGAAGCACCCTCAATTTTTGGAATTAGGGTGAGGAAGCAGTTATTTATCCCTTTTGGAAGCTTTCTCACTAAAAGAAATAAAACACTACCTTACAAAAATCTCCTTCCATAAAATCCTAACAATGCTTGAAGAAGGCTCTTGGAAAACCATCAGGCCTAGGGGAGCTGTCCGGATCTAAATCCCACACCGTTTGCTTAATTTCAGCCTTGCTAGGAATAGCATCCATCATCAGAATATATTATTGAGTCAACACTTAGGGAACACATTCCAGCAATTTCGGATGGCATGTACCTAGAGAAGCTTCATGGAATCTCTCAAAGTAAGAAATAATATAATCATCTATACCCTGTTGATCCTCCACCCTGGAACTGTCCTTTTTTAAAAGAGAGATTTGATTCCTAGCTCTTCTCAGCTTCACAGAAAGAAGAAAAAATTTTGAATTGCAGTCTCTATTTTTCACTCATCTCAGCTTAACTTTTTCTGACCATAGCCTTTCTTCCATTCGACTAGCTACTAGTAATGCTGTCTTAGCATCAGCCTCTTTATTAAAAAGCTCGTCCGACATTCCAAACTCCTCAATGGATTCCAAAACCTCTTTCAGAGCATGCGAAGCTTTCTCAACCTCCTTATTAAGATTTGGAAAAGTTGCTCGTGCCCAAGTTTTTAAAGTCCCTTTGACAGCCTTCAACTTCTGAGCAAGAATATAGATAGGGTCGCCACTCAGCTGAATTTTCCAAGCCTCCTCAACAACTGAGGAAAACTTATCATTTTCCATCCAAAAACTATGGAAGGGAAAAGGAATGTTATTTGGCTTTGGAATTTCATCAAAAACCACTAATAGTGGGGCATGGTCAGAAAAAAGGACACCACAATACACATTGCATAATATTTCTAAAAAAAGAACTCATTTTTCATTATAGAAACTCCTATCCAGAACAGCTACAACATGACCCCTCCTCTTATTTTTTTTCTAGGTGAATTTTTTACAGGTAGAAGAGATTGGAAGAAGCAAACATGCATCAACCATAGCCTGAAACTCGGCTACTGAGCCAAGATTAAAAATGCCTGGGCCCCTTTTTTCACTTGACAATAAAGTGGCATTAAAATCCCCGATAACAGACCAAGGAAAAGCAGATGTTACCTGCGATTCCAACTCTAACCATAATCGACGACAAATAATTTTAAAAGAGCTAGCATGGACAAATGAAAGCCCCACCTCACTACCAGGCCAATCACTAATAATAGAAATATGCTGCTCTGAAGAAGCAGAAACAACGGGACGGAGAATGCTACTCTTCCATATTATCCATAAATTAGGAGCTTTATGCTGCCTAAAATTATGAATAAAATCAATTACGTACCCCAAATTATTAAAAAATAGAGCTGGAAAACTACTTACTTAAACCATCGGTTCAGCCAAACATAACACATCTAGATTATGATCCTTCAACATAGAATGTAATGCCCTTTGACCGAGGCCTTCTTCACCCCATGAATGTTCCAAAAAAGAACACGCATTAATCAATTTTTTGATGCAGCACCTTTGTCAGACCTCTTTGTCTGACCACCCTTTTTCTTTTGTTTACCCCCTTCTACCTTTCCCCCTTTTTCTCGTAATGCCACTTCTTTGTCCACCACGCCCACCTCCGAGTACTCCACAGAGACCACGGCCCTTGAACACTCCATAACAGGCATAGTGTTCATAATATTCTCATCCTGAGGACCCCTACTAATGTGATTAGCACCCCCGCGACCACAACCAAGGGTAGTCATCACTCTTTTAGGCTGAGTAGAGTATCTTGTTTCAGAACTAGTCACACCTAGAACTGCACACAGCCTCCAAGCGACCAGGCCTTTCCTCCAAGAGCAGAGAAGGGGGAACTGAGTCACTCTCTGAAGACCCATATTCAGAACCCGTTTCAAACCCACTGGATACTTCATGCTCCATCGAATTTTGAAAATCTCCACCAACATCTATCCCATCCAAGATAGCTTTGTTTCCTAAAATGTTGGGTCCCAGCGAAGAAGTTTCCAAGCAAACGTGGATTCCTCCAAAATCTTCCTTATCTTGAGCCGATCCAAAATTAGAAACGCCATTAGGAGACGTTCCAGATTTGAGAATAGAATTATTCACCTGTGGAGAATTCCCATTCAAATTAGGAATCTCCTTGACTGAGTTAACCCCCGCCATCAACTCCATCTTTCACATACACCGCCCCTCGCACAGTAGCAGCATTGTCCATAGCACACTACTTTTCGTCATCAATTTTCTTCTGCGTCCACGAGGAGACCTGATGTCCCACACGTTTACAGTAACGACAGCACTCAACATTATCCTCGTACACCACTTTTTGGTGAAAAGAAAATACTTTGCTAGTACCTGGTTTTAATCGTTCGACCTAAACTTCATCAATCCTCAAAGTCGACTCCAAATATCAATTTCCATGATCACCCGAGCAAAGTAGCCAATTAGCCCTTCCCTTGTCCTCCGATCTAGGGCCACAGGCCATCCAACAGCCTTTGTAATAGATAATAAGACATTTTTGTGCCAATATTCGAGAGGGAGGTCAGGGAGATGAACCCATATGAGTTTCGTGAAACTCTGCTTCTCATGGATGTTAAAGTCGGGCTTCCAATGCTGAAATCGGATTTACTGGTCACCAACCCTTAAAGGGGTTCTTCTCCATACTGCTGACTTATCACCTTCACGCTGAAATTGAAAAATCACAAAGCCCTTCCCCAAAGGATGCATTATCACACCCTGGCTAAGTTTCCAGTTTTCATGAGCCACCTCCCTCAAGGCATCGAGAAAGATTAGACGAAAGTTAACTCTCCCTATTAGAAAAAAAATAAAAGCTTTGCGTCTTGGATTCATAATCCTATTGGGGAATGACAATGCGATGAATGTTGCCTGCCTGGATCAGTTCAGGGAGTGAATCAATCGCAGGACATGATGTGTTTCCCCAAGCCTTTGCATAAGATCATTTTGGGAGGGCAACCTCTGGAACACCATAAGGAGCAGAAACCTCTGGACCACGATCAAGAGGCTCCCTATCACCTCCATCACCATCTTCCTCCTCAAGAAAACCCTATCACCTGATCGCTGACACTGCTCTCTCTCGCTCATTTTTTCCCTTAGTCTCCCGTAAATAGTAAAATACTCACAATCACACAACACCAAGGTTTATAGTGATTTGACTCAACTTGAGTCTAGTCCACTCCCTACAGGTTTCACTTGTAAGGTATTTCACTAGCTTTCCCTTTTAGTACAGTAGATAGGGAAGAAAACTTTAATAGAATCTTATTTAGGACAAGAGTATCCTTACAATCTCTTTCAAGGTAGAGAGGCACCTCTTATAATCCCGTTTTACCATGGACAGGCACCTAACTCTTTTTAGGATAAGAGGATCCTTACACAATCCTAATTATAGTCTAGGAGAATGTAAAAAATAATATAATAAACAAGTGGAATATAATGGTTCAAGTTTACCTCGTGCAGTGCGTGCAAAAATGAATATGTGAATGTAAGCTTGAATGCACCTTTTGTATTCTCTCCTAAGAATGAATTGATGAGAGAGACTTTTGCTGAAGTCCTTGAGTTCTTGGAGAACGTGTTTGACTTCAAGAATAACCTCAATAATGATAGCAGTTGATTTTCACAAATGACTTAGATACGATTGCTTAATGCTCTTTTAATTGTTAATTATTAAATTCATTAGTGGGGTATTTATATAGGCAGAGGCCAGGCTTAATTAGGGTAACAATATCACCCAATTTGGAAGAAGAATAATTTTTAATGGATAGAAATTTTCTCAACTAGAAGTTGCCGCTTCCAATCGGTAGTTGCCACTTCCTAGTCCATCTATGTGAAACTATCTGTTAGACTCATAAATATAGCCGTTAGAGTCTTTGGAGGTCAATCGGAAGTTGCCACATCCAACAAGAAGTTGCCGGTTACTCTCTGTGGGCTAAGTTATATGCAGGCATATAATCCAAAATTGATTCTGCTAGCCAGTTCAATTTTTGGTTAAATCAGATAGTTGTTGATTCCCATCTGACAATTGTTGGTTGGCCAGTGCATTTTTTTATGAAAAACTCATCACAGAGGCAAAGCGGTAGTTGTTGATTCCCATCTGGTAGTTGCCGATTGACCTCTATTTTGTGTTTTGACTGTCTAGTAGTCACACAAGAAGGTAAAAGTGTCTTGGGGTGTTTTCCATTATTAAGATGCATGAGTGCAATGCATGTGGGAGTGTGTGAATTACAACCTAATCTAGAAGTATCAAACTCTTCAATTTCTTCAATTTCTTCAATTTGAGATCTTCTACTTCTTCAATGCCTCTTAGAGCTCTTCAATAGTTCTTCAAATTCTCCATCTTGAGTTCTTCTAATTTGGCAATCCCACTTGCATCTTGGGCTTCATTCAAGTGGTCCTTTATATGGTGCTTCCTTAATGTGATCCTTTACATGACACTTAGAGAGATAGTTGTTAGAGCCCTACTTGTTTGTTATCATCAAAACCTTTATAGAACGGGATATTCCCAACAAGTAAGAGATGGAGATTTTCCTAGCCATCCTCAATATTTTCTGCCCCTTGGTGGTCAGATGACTATACCCGAGACCACTCTTTCCTTTATTCATTGCCAAACTAGGCTGCTTTGGAACTCCTTGTTGATATTTCCTAGTCCCATGCCAGGAAAATATTACATGTTCTTCATCATCTGATTCACTAATGGACTCCAGATGGCCTCGTAATTAGTCAAGATTTTCTCATTTGGAACTTCCTTGGCAATGGCTGCACAAGTTACATCTAACTCAAAACCACTTAGTTGAACTTTCTGGTCATGTTCTTCCCCATTTTCAATACTGGCTAAGGTATTAACCACTTTGGGGTCTCTGGCTATTGTAATCACCTTTCCCTCACAAATGAACTTCATTTTCTGATGGAGACTAGAGGACACTGCCTTCGCATGATGCAACCAAGGCCTACCCAAGAGCATGTTAAAAGATGCTAGTATATCAATGACTTGGAAATCAATATTAAACTTCACTAGGCCAATTTATATGGCAAGGGGGATGATTCCAAGGATTTTCCTCTTAGTATTATCATATGCCTATATGATTTGGGTAGTCGGCTTCATTTCTTCAAAGTTGATGCCAATAATCTTTGCTGATCTCAAGGGTAGAACATTGAAAGCGGATCCGTTGTCAACGAGAACCTGGGGAACCACTTTGTTAAGACATTCTACCGTTATGTGGATAGCCCTATTATGTTGGGCTCCTTTCGGGAGTTCAGAGTTAGAAAACATAAATGATTGCACTGCATACGTTGCCTCTACTATGTGTGCAAGATGCACCGGATCTATCTTAATGGGTATTTGCACATTAGTGAGGGATTTCAAAACTGCTTCATGGTGTGTGAGGGAGGCCATCAACAATCCCCAAATTGAGATATTAGCCTGGGGCCTTCTTAAGCTGAACCAAGATTGGATTCTCTAGTTTTGTCTTTAAGCTATTGGTTTCAGCCTCATTAGCCCTTGACTGTTCTACTGCTAGGGCCTTGTGCTTGTAATCTCTCCTGCTTCGGGTCTCCATCACACTGACCAGCTTCTTCACAATAATTTCTATGGGATAACTGTCCTCATCATCACCGTCCATTATGGTAATTATTCCCACCATAGGATCATCCTCTTCAGATTCTCCTTCTCGACTCAAAGTGGGAAGTCGCGGTCCTCCATAAATGTCGAGAGCCCTGGCTCATAATTTTTCAATTGCATTAGAAAACTGTTGGAATGCGGCATCTATTACCTCTATGATTGTATCGTCTAGCCCTATTTTCTCCAGATCATTCAGCTACTCACGGTAATAACGATTATCAATAGTTACTTCACCCAGCATGTTGTCAATTTCTTCTACTCTCTCCTGCATCCTCAATGTGTTTGAGTACACTTCACATAACTTTTCTTCCATCTCTAATGAGGAGTCCTATTTGTTCATATAAACTTGCATCGGCTCTCCAGATTCTTCATCATTTTCTAAATCTAATGTAGAATCATCTCCTCCCACGCAGAGGGAAGGGTAAATGCCACCTGTCAAATCAGCTATTAAGTCATCACCGCAAATAGCATAAACTAAGAAACATGTTTGGTGATCTAGTGAGTAATATTCTAACTCATCATCATTATCATTGTGCCAAGATCCTTGATAGTCATCCCAATCTAGATATTCATCATCATCTTGAGAACTAGAGTCATCTCCATCCTTCTCATCTTCGCTCTGGTCCTTGTCTTCATCTTCTGTGTCACTCCCTATATGGATTAGGGAGACATGCTCTTTGATTTGTTCTCCTACTGACAATGCTATCACTGCTCTGAGGAGATCATCTGTAATTTCTTCAATCATCTCTGGTTTATCCTCTGGAGATATAGTGGTCTTCTCCTAATGCATTCACTGACCCTGTTGATGAAGTCATCTTTAGGGAGTCCGGTAGTGTAAGCATATCCTTCCAATTGTACCCATCTGTCCATCCTTCTTTTGGGTTGTATACCTAACCTTGAGAGTGGGATTGGTATGAGGATGATAAGGGATATGAGGCAGGATGGTATGAAGGTGATGTGATGTGAGAGGTAGGATATAAAGATTGGGGGTGATAAGATAAGGAAATTCCTCCTCCTTAATGGTGGGGTGAAGGTTGATGATATGGTGGAGGTTAGTAATATGGTAAGGTGGATTCTTCTGTGGATGAGGAAGGATGAATGGTAGGAGTTCGATCTTCTGATTCTTCTTCTGATGACTCTCTTCTTTTGGGAGTTCTCGTGACTCTGGCCCTTTGACTCATGATTTTTCTATAAGCACGAGCATTCATGTGATTCTTCCGAGCTCTGGATATAAATCACTCTTTGTGGCTTCTTTATCTAGATTGTTCACATGATTTGGGAGTGGATTGGTGTTGACATTGGGAGGTTGCTTGACCTTGACTTCAATGGTCCCGTTATCTACCAAATCCTGGATCACAAGTAGGAGACCTATGCATCTTTCAGTGGTGTGCCCCTTTTGATTGTGGTAATTATAATATTAATGATCCCTATACCAAGCTAGAGGAGGGTTTTTTATTACTCTTAGAGCCACTATCTCTAACAATCCTTATTTTTTTAACTTTTTATACACTGCTATCATTGGCATTCTCAAATCAGAAAACTGTCTTCTTGGGCGAGGAGCGTTCTGGGAGGGTGCATCGGCTTATATCACAAAGGGTTGTGAAGAGGTGATAGGTGAGACTAACTATTGGACTGTGCCTACCACATTAGTTTCGGGGAATTTTCCCTGTCCAACTCTAGTGTTCTTGCTTACATCTTGTGATGATTCTTGATACTGGGCTTCTCTCAGAATTTTATTCTCCACACGTGTACCGGTGGCTATTATTCTCCATACTGGGCTTCTCTCATAATAAGGCTTTGATAAGTTCTCAATCAACATCTCCACTTGCTCTACTTCTGAAGGCTGATCTGCCATCTTGGCAGCCTTGTCCCTAAACCTCATCAAGAAGGCTGTGAATCCTTCTCTAGGCTATTGCCTCAACGTCTCAAGCTCCTGATGTTTCACATCCACTTCAGTGTTGTATGAGTACTGCTTGGCAAAGGCTTGCACCATTGTTGTCCAATTCTAAGTTTGGGATGACTCCAACTGTGTGAGCCACCTTAGTGTTGGTCCTGATAGGGTTAACATGAAGGCTTGCCCCATCTGGTTGTCCACAACTTGCCACGACTTGGTGATGCTGAGAAAAACTTTGAGATGAGCCTTGGGGTCTCTTGACCCATCAAACCTGTCAGTCTGCCATTTAAACTTCGTGGGAATCCTGGCCCCAAAAAAGAAACTCATTTCATTTGAGTCCACTATTTGGCTTTCTGAACTCTTCCCTGCTCTAAGCATATTTTATAATTTTTCTAACTATTCTCTGACTTTTCTTTCTCTCTCCATCTTTGGAGGTTCCATCCAGATGTGTGCTGCAAACACTTCCTCCTCATCTTCAATCACTACCCTAGGAGGACGGACTCTAGAGTAGGTTCCCCTTTGACCATTTGGATAGGTAGGTGAAGCTCCTCTTGGACCGGTTGGCTAACTTGCTCTGGTTCTTATGAGTCAACTCAGGAAGAGTTCCCGCGATGACACATAGGTCCATTCTGATCCAACTCTTATGTAGCTTGTGCTGGTTCAGCCCTGGGAGGGTTTTAGAGTCCATTCAATTTCTGGGCTATTCCTCTCTTGACCTTAGCCATTTCTATCTGTAAAGTCTCTACGGGATGGACCCATACTTGTTTAGGAAATTCAGAATCATGTGGATCCATGCTGATTGGGCGGTAATCACTAAGCGGTAGATAATCTCAAAGAGATGATGGAGGTGACATTGGACATAAGCGAGTCAACCGATTACCATGACGTGTCCAAATGGATAGCAGAGAATACTTGAGGTGTGGAATTGTACCTGAACCAAATATAGTTTATTTTAGAATTCTTGAATCCCTAACCCCTTGTTCACACATTCACTAGATTAACAGCCAACGATCCATCCAAAGTTAGTCCACTTAATGGTAGGGAGTGGATAGGGGTTGATGCCCCTAGTTCACTCAATGCCATAAGCAGGAGATTCATACAAATGGCTTGACCAGAACATCCCTATTAATACATTCTTTGTCAATAAAGTCAGGCTTTCCTTACTCTTATCCCACTAGGTGACCTTCCTCCTAGTTTCCTCAGGTCTTTTAGATAATTTGGCATTTTGTGGGACTTTAACAGAAGTCATTTCGGATCATATATGCCAAATCATCTAAATTTAATTTCTAAGAGGAAAGACACCTTTTTTTCCAAATCCACTTAGGATAGCATTTCTTTATGACTAGAATATATCATAGGAAAATTCCTTTTCAAGATCGCAAACAAATTCTACAGATCAGCTTGTGGTGTTCCTAGCGTTCTCCATCTATTTCCTACATGATGCGAGCATGCGGTGGATGCAATAGGACCAACAAGGCTTCCCTGACAAGATCTATATACGCAAGGTACATGATCCTTTTGATATACCTGTGGGTATGAGATCAAGGGGGTGACTTTCTTGTCCATTACTCGTGACTACACATGAGGTTAAGCAACTGGCCACGGGGTGGTGGAACCGTGAGTGATTGTGTGCAAAAGTGTAATGCGGGAATATCATCATTCAATCTCAGAATGTCATAAAGTGCACTAACCTCCCGGAGGGAGCTAGCATGATTATGAACATCCTCGTTATTTAACAATATCCCAAACCCTTGTACAGGAAGCGAGTATCATTTGCTCTCAGATTACTCTCCATGACATGCACTGACTTCCTTGAGGGTGCGAGCATGACAGGAAGTCCCTCACCAAATGATTTCATTTCGAGCACGATGCAAGATGCAGTTAGCGAATACAATACAAACATAGGGTTAGCCAAACATGTTTTCAAACAGATGTGGTGGTGGAAAATGTTCTTGTATTTAATTGTATCATCTAGTGTTGGAAGCTTGACATTTATCCCCAGTGGAGTAACCACTGTGAGGGTAGTGCCAGAAATTGAGACTTCTCTCTCCCCTCTTGTGGGGGGGAAAAGGACTTATGTTGATTCCATCCTCTCTCCTCTCTTTCTCTTTCATAAGGGAGGGATGTGTCGTGTGTGCTTACCCTACGGGCCTTGCACCGCCGTATTTTCACTCAGAGATCCATGGAGGCCTATTTCGTAAGAGTGTAAAGTTCATCCTTCGAGACGGGGGTTTGATGATGGTCTAATACTGGGATCGGGATCATACAAAAGGGTTTGGAGTCGCTACCTAGGATTTTGAGCCTAGGACCCAGGGTTGGGCCCAACTCTTGAGAAAAGGGCCTGAAAGTTGGTCTGGTCCAGAGATTTAAGGTAAACGTCAAGTTACAGAATTGGGAAGGTGTTAGGCACCCAATCTGCCCGATTGAACCGGTCTTCCTACTAGATGCTTAAGAATGAACATTTTTCACAGTTATCCTTATTTTGCATGCATGGCTAAGTTATCACACATATATGCATTAACAGAATTTAAATAATTATGTA
>JAJSZK010000628.1:0-11279 GCA_022985045.1 Macadamia tetraphylla | reverse complement strand
GACCATTAATATATAAATATATATATATATATACACTAGTAAAATACACATGCAAATGAAGCAGTGGCTATATATTAGAGAGAGAGAGAGAGAGAGAAATAGGTGTTAATCCATATATAGCCATTCAATGTCAAAGGATATGCTAAAGGTAAGAAAAAAAAATTAGTGAATGTATACAAACTTGTACAGAATAGTTCTTGTTTCAATATCAAAGGCTATGTTCAAAATCAAACTCTTAAGAGAAATTTCAGTAAAATACATTTAAGAATATCAATAAGTAAAAGATTATATTATAAAATAAAGTAGGCAACTATAATAGTTAAACTAAAAGTATCTTTTGGCCTTAGAAAAAAAAGGGGAGGTCACATATGAAGATAGAGACCGACAAAACCTAAGTTGGCCATTAAAGGAACAAGAGAAAGTGAAGCTCAACTCAATGGAAGGAAAGATTTTGTTGTAATAAATTCCTCAAGCCCTAGAAGGCTTGGATAATTTTCCTACATTTGAACGAAATAATTAAGGTTCCATAATGTTTAACCCAATTAAGTACTGATTCTTCGATACTTCTATAAAAAGCATGAGAGAGAGAGAGAGAGAGAGAGAGAGATATACAGGCTGCTAATAGTGATGATAGGAAGTCTACATGGGGTATGCTGTGTTTCTTAGTCCTAATCTCATCTCATGGACCTTCAGCAAATAAAAGACAGTGGCTTGATCTTCTACTGAGTCTGAGTATAAGGCCTTGGAAAATGCAGTGAAAGAACTGATCTGGCTAAATCTTTGTTCAGTGAACTAGGTGTTTCACTCTCTAGTGACCGACGGAGATCGACGGAGATCTGGTGACCGACGGAGATCTGGTGACCCTGAGAGAGATCGGAGACCGACGGAGATCTGGTGACTCTGCCACCACCGACGGAGAGACTGAGACCGACGGAGATTGAGACCGACGGAGATCTGGTGACTCTGCCACCACCGACGGAGATCTGGAAATTCTGCCATCAAACGAAATTGCGACCGCTCTTTGATCGACTTCAATCGCAGACTCTTCGGGTTCGATCGGGTATTCTAAGTCGGGAAGCAGGAAAGATCTCGAGAGTCGAGGAAGTGAATCGGATCTTCTTGAGGATTTGGTGAGAAAATTTGGAAAAATCACAGATCGGTTAGGAGTTCTCGTGGAAGGTTCGCACT
Organism: Macadamia tetraphylla; assembly: GCA_022985045.1. Classification (NCBI taxonomy): domain Eukaryota; kingdom Viridiplantae; phylum Streptophyta; class Magnoliopsida; order Proteales; family Proteaceae; genus Macadamia; species Macadamia tetraphylla. Next base: position 10,091 of record JAJSZK010000628.1, on the reverse strand, counting down.
TCTACCCCTTGATTCCTCTCGCTTGACTTAATTTTTCCAAATCTAAGTTTTATGAAGGGTAGGAATCAGAATGTCGAGAGCCCTTTCACGACCAGGGGATGGTCCAGAGGTGGCTTCCCGAAAGGGAAGGCAACTCCGGTTATGACTTTTGGAAGGCTCATCCTCCAATGGAGAAGGCGGTTTTGGATGGAGGAAAGGAGCCTTCCCTTTGCAAATAAATCTTTCGCCTCCATTGTTGGTTCGAACAAGCTTACGCAAAGTGACCGTCTCAAATGATCAAATTCCACACAAATCTTATGCGAATGTGGTAGGCTCAAACATACCGATGGTGGATGACCCGACCTACTTCATGCAGGAATTCACCAAGGTGATCATTCCCAGAGGCTTATGAGGATAGATTACTAAAATATCGATTTGCCCGATAGGCGTAATCAATTTTCGTTTTCTTTCCCTGGATGATGTTCGCAGAGAAGCCCGTGAAGTTTGGAAATTGAAAGGTAAAGTGAAGATGATACCAATGGGTAAGGGCTTCACGATCTTCCAATTTGAGTCTGAGTTTGACATGGCCCAGATGTGGAAGCGAAGCCCTGTGAAGATTGGAGGTCAACTCGTTCGGTTTCAAAGATGGCGTCCAGATTTTAACATCCATGAAAAATTGATCAATAAGGTCCTGGTTTGGGTGCGTTTTCCAGATCTTCCTCTGGAATATTGGCATGAAAAGGTATTATTGACAATGGCCAAGGCGATGGGGAGGCGTTGGTCTCGATCAACGCACCAAGAGCGTTATATACGGAAATTATGCTCGTGTTCTAGTGGAAATGGAAGTGGGGGTTCCAAGGCTGGAGGAAATCCAAGTGGAACGCAAACAGCCTGGGACTCAAATTTTGTTCTGGTTCAAGCAGCAGTTGATATACGAGGATTCATTGGGCAAATGCGGTTTCTGCAAAAAACTGGGGCACCAAGTTCACGCGTGCCGAGAAAAGAAGGCCTATGACGGGCGAATGCTCGAGCCAATGCAGAGATACGGGCGGTGTATGAAGAAGACGAGTCAACTCGGGAACGAATAACTCACGGTTTGCATCAACACTTCTTTGGAAAGAAGGGATCACGATATTGTGATTTCAAATTCAAAAGTGTGAACAATGATGGAGTAATGGCGGAGCTTGTCTTCCTCTTAATTCTCGCCTCGGTTACCAAATGTGGAAGAAGGTGAGATTTTAATTGATTTGAATTCTCCATCTCACAATTCAATTATTCCTATTTTGGAAAATGAAACGGATCGGGAGGGAGATTTTAAATAAGGAAGCTCATGATAGTGAGGAAATACATGGAATCTTCGATTCGAGATAAGGAGGTTATTTTCGATGATGAGGTGGGCGGTCGATGAGGAGTCTTCCTCTGAATCGAGAATCAAACCGAGATATGGTTAGGAAGGAGAACCGAACCAGCTTGGGTTCAGTTTTAATCACTGGACCGTTGGAGCTTCAGACGGTGAACAAGGCTATTGCATCCTCCTCTCGGGTGGGGTGAGGTCTTCGCTTCGTCACACAAGGACGAGGTGTCCCTAGGTAGTTCTCGAGGAGGCCGACAGTGGGGGTCGTGCAGGTGATGAATAGGGAGTATCGCCCATTGCAGCTCCTTTGAGTAGGAAGGAGATTGCTCGGATGGGAGTTCAAGTGGTCGACAAGGCGAGAGATGATTGAGAAAGGAATTGACGAGGGAGAAAAAGAAAAGAAAAGAAAGGTGGTGGTCGACCTTGAGGCGGACAAGTCTAATGGAATATCTTTTTAATTATCGGATTTTCTATTGGAATATCCGAGGTGTTAAAGGCGCGGCTTCTAGGCGTTGCATATTTTTCTTCGTGATCACTCCCGATGTGGTTTGTATTGCGAGCCCATGGTGGATTCTTTCTCTTTCCCGATCGATTTTTAATCGATGGGATTCATGTCTGAATTTATCCATAACTCCCGTCTTGATAAAGTGCCAAACCTCGGGTAGTCGGAAAATTCTCTTGCGAGGCCTGTGGTGGTTCGATCTTGAGCGATGATTTCAGCTTTCTATGCAATGGAATGGTCGAGTTGTGGTTTCGTGATTCATGCTCGTGTTTGGCGAGCGTAGGAATCTTTGGGTGGAGATGGGCATTGTGGCTGCCTGCTTACGTCCATGGGTTGTTTTGGGGACTTTAATGCCACATTATATTCCCATGAGAAGAGGGGTCCTGGTAGATTCAATGTGGGTTCCGCGGCAGAGTTCCAGGCCATGGTGGATGCTTGTGATTTGATTAGCTCTCCTTCCCAAGGATCCAATTTTACCTGGACAAACAATAGATGTAGAGGACATGTGGCGGCAAGGCTTGATAGAAGTTTTTTCAATGCTCAATGGTTGGACGCTTTTGGTGATTGTGGTCAGAAGGTGCTCCATAGATCAATTTCAGATCATGCTCCAATCCTTTTTTCCTCAGCAGCGATTCCTAAGCCTCGAAATGCCCTTCGACTTCATCGTTTTGGATGAAAGAGGAATCCTTTGTGGACTGGTGAGGGATGTGTGGTCTAGGGAGGTTAGGGGTGGTCCCATTGGCAGGCTGGCATATAAATTAAGGGCAGTTAAGGGTGCTCTAAAAGGGTGGGCAAGACAGACTTTCCCTAACTTGGATGTAGCTCTTAAAGAGGCTACTGCGAAGTGGAGGAAGTCCAGAACTATTGACGAGATAGGGATGTCGATGAGTTATACTCAGAAGAAGGCGTAAATCTAAGCTCTTGAAAGCGGTGGAGATGCACGAAAAGCTTTGGGCTGAAAAAGCTCGTTGCAATTGGCGAAACTTGGAGACCGTAACTCAAAATTTTTCATCTATCGGTTAAGGTGCGACGTATAAAAAACAGCATTCGTGCTTTGAAAAAACAAGATGGTACAATGGTCTCTGAGCCGCTGCAGATGGCAGAATATGTGTCTTTTTTTTTTGAAAATTTTCATAAAGCGGACCATTGCATAGATCATATGGAGCTGTTGCAGGTGATACCTAATGAGGTGAATAGGGAGGACTCTTCCATATTAGAAGCTATTCCTGCCAAAGAAGAGATTAAGAAGGTGGTATGGGGGTTGGATCCAGATAGCTCTCCTGGTCCTGATGGGTTCCCAGGTGCTTTCTTTATACAGTGTTGGGAGATAGTGGGTGACGATTTTTGTGGGGCTGTGATTGCTTTCTTCCGCGGTGGGAAGCTTCCGAATGGGGTAAATAACAGTTTTGTGACGCTAATTCCAAAGGTGGAGGGAGCGATCTCTCGGATAAATTTACCCATCTCGCATGGCAAACTTTTTCTGTAAAGTCCTATCAAAGATCATGGCTGAGAGGTTATCTTGCCTTCTTCCTCGATTGGTGTCAGATGAGCAAGGGGCGTTCCAGAAAGGTAAGATTATTTCATCTAATATTGGATTAGCCTCTGAGCTTGCTAATTTATTACATACATCTGTCAGAGGGGGTGGCATGGGTATTAAGATTGACGTGCAGAAAGCCTATGACACATTGTCATGGGATTTTCTTTTGCGATCTTGAAAAATTTGGCTTTTCGGATGTTTGGTTAGCTTGGATTCATGAAATTTTGGTTTCTTCTAGAATTTCAGTTTATTGAATGGTGGTCCGAGGGTTTCTTTGGAGTTGAGAAGGTTTGCGACAAGGGATCCGCTATCTCCTATCTTTTTATTTTGGCGAAGAAGTGTTGTGCGGGTCTAAATGGTCTATTAAAGGAAGGAAAACAAGGCGCCCCGGTCCTAGAGGTGCTATCGTCCCATCATCCTTTTCATGGATGATATTTTATCTTCATGAAGCAGGAGCAAAACATGTTAGATGTCCGAGAGAATTCTTGATTAATTACCAAGAATTTTCGCCAAAAATAAGCTTGGAGAAGAGTAAGGTTTTTTGGCAAAGTCGCCCTCACGGAAGAGGTATATTTCGATCTGTGGGTATCCCAATTTGCTCTCTTCGACGAGGTACCTTGGGGTTGAGATCTTCAAGGTGACATCAAGAAGGATAGGATGCTTCCTCTTATGGATAAAATTAAATCTAGATTTAGGATGGCAAGGCAAACTCCTTTCAATGGCTGGTGTGCGAGCTCATTCGGTCTGTGATCTTAGGTATGCCTATTCATAATTTTTCCATTTATTGGTGGCACGAATCGGTGATTAAAGCGGTGGAGCGATGGATTAGGAATTTCTATGGTGCGGGATATTTCCACGATGAAGAAAATCAACGTGAAATGGGAAGAGATATGCCGACCTAAGGAGGAAGGGGGTTTAGGTATCAGGCGTCTGAGGGATGTCAACTGTGCAGTGATTAGCAAACTTGTGTGGCAAATGAAGCATGAAGAATCTGCTTTTAGTTCCTTTTTGGCTAGATTTGTGAATGAAGGTGGAGACCTCAAGAAGGGTTATAGAGCATCTTCAGGTGTTTAAAGGTATTGCGAAGATGTGGAATTTTGTATCTCTATCTGGCGGTGGATGGTGGAGTGCAGGTGAGGACATTTTCTTTTGGAAGGATCGATGGATAGGTCCTTTGTCTATTCTGAGCTCCCCCCTCCCTTTGTCCCATTTTCCTATAGCAATTGCGAGTGGTAGATTTTATTGAAGATGGTAAGTGGTGTTTTCCCCTAGTCGGTCTGAATTTTTAAAGGATACATTCAAAGCTATAGGAATATATCTTTGCCACAGTCGAAAGACCGATCTTGGTCTCTATCCTCCTTAGGAGCTTTCTCCACTAAATCGGCTGGGAAGCATTGAGAAAGGTTTCTCCTAAAGTGGGCTGGCAAAAATGGTGTGGAGCTCGGTTTGATCCCCCGCCAATCGTTTTGGTGGAGACTTATACATGGAAAGCTTCCTTGTGATGACAAGGTAAAAGAAAAGGAGTGCTGCTCCCTTCTAGGTGTGAGGTGTGCAATAAGGCTGAGGAGTCTATAAATCACTTGTTCGTGAAATGTGATGGAGCTGTCTACATTTGGAGGCGTTCTTTGAAGTATTTGGTTTTCATTGGTCCTATCGGGGATGATTTTTAGCTCATGCTTCATGGTGGACTCAAAATCCAAATCCATTGGTCTGTCTCAATTGTGGATGGCTGGTTTGATTCTTGTTCCATACTTTATTTGGATGGAAAGGAATTGAGAAGATTTAGGGTCTCCATCGATCTTATGGTCAAGTCTTTCATACAATAATAGAGGAGATTAGAAGGCGTGGCCGAGAAAAATGACGAATAAAATCTCGACTTGATTACGAGAGATGCTTGAAGCTTAATATAGAGGTGCCAAGAAGGAAGACTAAAGGGGTCCAAGAAATTTTACTGCCTCCGATGGATGGATGGTGGAAGCTAAATTGTGATGGCTCGTCCTTGGGTAATCCAGGAATCTTTGGGCGAGTGGCATTATAAGGAGCGACAAGTGCTGAGTTGTAGCGATTTATAGCTCCTATTTAGGAATAGCTTCAAATTTCCATGCTGAATTTCACGCTTTAATTGAAGGAATTGAGAGAGCTAGAGAGCTGAATTGTGCATCTCGTGGATTGAATGTGATTGGATTGTGGTGCTCATGTTTCAAAGGCTGGATCCGTGGTTTGTTTGGCAAAGGTGGTCTTCCCTTATTTCTTATCTCAGTGGTATAAGATGGAAAATCACTCATTGTTATCGCGAGGCAAACCCTATTGCGGATTTCCTGGCGCAGATGGCTGCTAAGAAGGAAGCATCTACATCAGTGGTGGAATGGCCTCCTGAGGTGCTTGATTTCATGGCTGAGGATGCGATGGGCATATCGCGTTTCAGATTTTATTAGTTTTTTCTTTTCCTGTTTGTTGGCCTAGCACCTATTTTTCCGCTGATGGCAATGCCGTAGGTGGGGGTGGGTTCTAGGTGGGGTGATTTCTGGTTTTTTTTTTCTCTGGATCCTCTTTTTGGGATCTTCTTTGTAGTTCTTCTTTTTCCCTTTTCTCTTAATATATATGACCCTTTAGCAAAAAAGAGAGAGAGAGATAGCTCTAAGATTTAGACATTCAAATGTCAAATGAATTTATAATAATCTATAAAATTCATAAAAATGAGTTTATGGGGATAGGACAAAAGTATAAAACAAAAGGCATTAGAAAGAAAATTACGCACCAAAAAATATAAAATAACCAAGCTGTCCCCCTTTGCATTTCCTCTAGTGCAGTGGGGAAACCTTCCAACTGTCCATTTCGGTTTCATAAATTCTGGATGGGAAATAGTGATTTTTTGAAGGTGGTAGAAGACTTTTGGAAGGAGCCTGTTTTTGTTCCTCTTCTTTTATTTTGGCTCAAAAGCTGAAACGCCAACCCTTGCTTAGGGGTTGTGCACGATCAGTTTTTCCTAATTTGGATGCATATCTTAGGGCAGCTAAAGATGAGTTGGAATAGATTCAAAGTTTGATTGATCAAGGTGGAATCGATGATCATCTTTTTAATCTGGAGGTGGACACAAAGACTAAGTACTTAAAAGCTCTTCAAAATCATGAAAGGATGTGGGCTGAAAAGGCGAGGAATAAATGGCTTACTGAAGGTGATCGAAACTCCATGTTTTTTCACTTATCAACCAAGATTAGAAGGGCCAGGAATACCATCCGTTCCTTGAAGAAAGATGATTGGAATATCATTTACCAGCAGGATAAGTTAATTGATTACACAGTAGAATATTTTGAGTCATTTCATAATGCTCGCCTCGTGGTGGATCATGTAGTTATGTTGGGCTGCATTCCAAGGGTGATCGATGAGATGGATACTAACATATTGGATGCTATTCTAAGTGAGGGAGAAATTAAACAGGTTGTGTGGGATTTAGATCCTAATAGTTCCCCAAGGCCAGATGGTTTCTCTGGAGCTTTTTCAGGCATTGTTGGGAACTGGTAGAATATGATCTCTGTAGGGTTGTGAAGGATTTTTTTTCCGCTATAGGATTCTCTCTAAGGGTATTAACAACAACTTCCTTGTGTTTTCCTAAAATTGAAGGAACAATTTCCTTGGACAAATTTAGGCCATTATGCATGCGGAACTTTTTCTACAAGATCCTCTCTAAGATAATGGTTTCAAGGTTGTCTTCCTTCCTTCCAAGGCTTATCTCAGACGATAAAGGTGCCTTTCAGAAAGGCAAGGTGATTCAGACTAATATATGTCTTGCCTCAAAGCTAGTCAATCTGATGTCTAATTGTGCAAGAGGTAGCGGTATGGGTATAAAGATTGACATCCAAAAAGCCTTCGATACTATATCTTGGCCTTTCCTTTTTCAAGTCTTGAGAAAAATTGGATTCTTTGATAAATGGATCTCGTGGCTGCATCAAATTCTGATCTCTTCCAGAATCTCTATTCTTCTTAATGGGGGCCCTATTGGATTCTTCGAGGTTGAGAGAGGTCTTCGGCAAGGTGATCCCTTATCACCCATTCTCTTCATTTTTGCAGAAGAGGTCCTGTGCAGGGGTCTAAAGCAGATGATTCATGAGAAAAAATAAAGCCCCTTTTGTATCCGAGAGGGGTAGAAACGCGAGCCTTTCTATTATTTGCAGATGACATCTTTATTTTCCTGAATGGCTCCATCAGGTATGTCAGACATTTGCATAATTTTCTTACAAAATATCAATAATTGTCTGGGTAAAATATTAATTTGGATAAGAGCAAACTCTTTCTTGGAAATATGTCTCTGGATAGAAAGCAGCTCATTTCAGATACCCTTGGAATTTTCATATGTAAATTCCCCACAAAATATTTAGGTATGGAAATTTTCAAAGGGAGAGTTAAAAGGGAGCCTCTGATGCCAGCAATGGACAAGATTAAAGGAAAGATGGCAGGCTGGAAGGGAAAGCTTCTATCTATGGCAGGAATGGTGGAGCTGGTCTGATCAGTAATCTCTGGGATGCCCACTCACAACTTCTCTGTATATTGGTGGCCTAGCTCTCTCTTGAGAACTATAGAGCAATGGATGAGGAACTTCATATGGACAACTGATCCTGATCCTGACACCTCTAAAGGGGTGACGGTCAAATGGGAATCAATTTGCAAGCCAAGGCAAAAAGGAGGTCTAGGGATCAGGTGTTTGAGAGACGTTAATAAAGCTCTTCTTTGTAAATGGGTTTGGCAAGTTAAGCACATTGATTCAGCTTTAAGCAGACTGCTCAAAGCAAGATTTATAAGTAAAAATGGGAATTTAAAAAAGGGGTATAAATCGTCCTCAGTTTGGCCTGACCTTAGGAGGATGAGGCACTTCACTTCAAGTAAAGAAAGATGGATTATGGGAAATGGGGCTTTTATAAACTGTTGGAAAGATAGGTGGATTGGAGAAAACACAATTGAAGAGTTATCTTCTCTGGATTCTCATTTCTTCAACTCTTCCTCGATGAAAGTTGCAGATTTTATTCATAATTATGACTGAGCTTTTCCTGGGGTATCCTCTTTATTTCTTAGGAATATTTTTTCTTATGCATCTATGATTAATATCCCAAGAAAGGAGATTGAAGATAAGTGTATTTGGAGTCTCTCCATTACAAGGGAGTTTAGTACAAAATCTGCTTGGAATGATATTCGCTGAAAGAATCCTAAAGTCCTTTGGTGGGATCTTGTCTGGATTAACTGCTTATCCCCTCGGCAATCCACTTTTGGGTGGAAGTTCTTCCATGAGAAGCTACCCACAAGTGAAATTATTTGCAGCAAAGGAATCCCTTTAGCCTCAAGATCCATGTTATGTGAAGCGGCCTCTAAATCCCAAGCTCATATTTTCCCAAGCTGTAGAGTCTCATTGCAAATATGGAAAAAGTTTCTTGATTTCTATGGCTTTGAATGGCAAAACCACTCCTCTCTCTTTGAGCTGATGGCTTGGTGGCAAATGAAGAAAAAAACTTTGTCTCTGAAAGATCCATGGGTCACTGGTCTTGTATTGATTGTTGATACTATTAGGAAAGAAAGAAACCACAAAAGACATGGCAGTAAAGGCAGGGCTCCAAATTGGATTTTTACTAATATTCTTAGGGACCTAAAGGAGGCTAATCTTAATCTAAAGGATATAGTTCGAACTTCTTCAGACTTGACATGTTTTAAGAAGTTGGATATTCAAGCTACCCTGAGTAACGCTTATAAAATCCTTGAACTCCACCGGTGTAAACCTATGAGACATTGGATAAAGCTAAATGTGGATGGCAGGTCGATAGGGAATTCTAAGAGAGCCAGTGCAAGGGGAATTCTTCGTGATTACCAGGAAAAGGTAATATTTTCATTCAAGCAATATCTGAGTATTCAGACCAATTATTATGCAGAATTTAGAAGTCTTCTTGAAGGGGTTCGCTATGCAATGACTCTAGGAAGTTGAAAACTTGTGGATTGAATCTGACTCTGTTGCAATGGTTACAACTGTATACTCCAATTCTATTCTATGGTTTGCTCTTCAAGATTTGTCAGCCCTTCAACATTATCTCTCTTCTATTTCTTGGAAGATAACTCACTTTTACAGGGAAGCTAACCCTGCAGCTGATTATCTTGCAAAAAATGCAACTAAATCTGGAGTTTTTTGGAATCATGGAGGCGTTCCCTTCTCATGTAAATGATGATTTAATGTTTGATGCCTTGTCTAAACCAAGATTTAGATTCTATAGATAGTTCTGGTGGATCCCTGCTGATGGCAATGCAAAAGGTGGTGATCCTCCATTACTAAGTGGTTCCTTGATGTAATTTCATTTTTTATTTTTTCAATTTAATATACTTTTGATCTTTAGCAAAAAAAAAATGAGATGAGGGAGTCTAAACCCAAGGGGGTAGCACAGATGATGAGCAACAAACTTGGTACGAGCCGTAAACTCAGACGTCCTAAGTTCGACTCCCACTAGGCACACCTTGGGCCACTCACACAGGGGGTGTTTAGTGCTTTTCACTGCTTTCAGTGAAAGTGACTTAGTTTTGTTCAGTTACAAGTTTGAATTGGAACCTTGACTTTCTCCTTTGTATCTTGACTACTCTCTAATTCATCTGCCAGCTTAGCTCTTAACAGAATCTCTTCACATTCCTAGAAATTACGGCTTTAAGATTTGAATTGAACAAGTATATAAGCATTTTTTTTTTGAAATATC
>JAJSZK010000627.1:0-10916 GCA_022985045.1 Macadamia tetraphylla | reverse complement strand
TCAGGATAAAGAGAAATGTAATACCAAAACATAAGAATGGTTAAATAAATAGTGGAAAAAAGTATGATCATAAGAATAATGAATTCAAATTTTATCTTTTCCAGAAAGAACAGCATTAATGTACAACGTTCAGCCAAATAAATGTATCCATCAGTGGAGAAAAATAATCCAGAATTCAGATGCACACTAGAGAAGAGCACTCATACTCTACGTATATCACAGGTTACCTGATTATGTAATTAGTGGTGGACAGAAACTTTGATAGCACCAAGGGTATTTTCACACACTTCCTATTCATACTCAAACTGCACTTCAACATGCATATATTTCCTCATGAGCCGAACAATAGATGAGGAAAAATTGGCCAACTTATGGCATTCTTCATTTGTCTTGGCTTCTGAAACAACCCCATGGATGACCAACTTTATAAGATTAGGCCACCTCTCAAGCAGTCCAGCAACCCACTGAGAAAAGAGATCACTAATTACAGTCCACCCAAGTTCCAATACAGCAACATTCTCTAGCTGTGTAGGCCCTTGCAAGCCATAGTAAACCACTCCATCTCTTAAATCATAACTCAAGGATAAATGGCTTAGCTGGGGAAAGCAAACTGCAATTGTTTCCAAATCCACAATCTCATCCTCATCATCAAATACCACAACCCAAAGCCGAAGCCTTCTCAATTTTGATGATCTTGATATCATTTGGTGGAACTTCGGCCATATGATCGTGAAGCTGCTGATATCTACGACCTCAAGATTCTCAGTATTCTCAATTTCAAGATGGAGCACACTGACTTCATCCATCTTGAGATGCTTCACGGTACCCTTAACAATGAGGTAAAAAAATTCTAGGGTGCAATTTTTAAGGCACAAACTCTCAAGGCTGTCGGCCTCCAACATCAACTTGTCCAAACTCATTGCTTCAAAATATATGTTCTTCAATGTAGGACTGCTAAGTTCCATTGTTGCCTGAGAATCTGACATGGCAATTTCAGGACTGACAAGGGACAAGGCTTCAATCTTGGGGCAGGAAGTAAGTAGATCCAAAGCTGAAATACTGACGCAACTCAACGACAAGGATTTCAGGCAAGGAAATCTATGTAACTAGGTTCAATCCCTGTGATGGAATTATGAGCCAAATGTAACACTTCCAGCTTCTGCCTACCACACTTTTCAAAAATGTTGACATTTGGGGTAGTACGGACATTATACAACAATCGGCGCAAGGTTTCTCTGGTATACATGAGCCAAGCAATCACCGAAGCTGCCGAGAACTGATCAACGTCATCCAAAAAAATAGATAGGCACTGCAAACCCCTGGTCTGGAATATCGTTTGGGTTATAATGATCTCCAGTCGACTAGTTGTGACATCACGATAAACAGGCCAATCATTGGAGTTGAATGAAAGGGTGTGGAGGTGATTCCGGTAGGCTTCTCTCCACTTCCGGCAAGTTGCAGAGGCAATCACCACATCCCTTGCAGCTCCAAGCTGGGAAAGTATGTTCCCTATGACTTCAACGGGAAGGCATTCCATAATCAACAGAACATAACCAAACAAACTTTGTTTAAGATGCTATTCTTTCTGATTCTATGGGACTTCATAAAATTTTGCAAGATTAATTCTCAGTTTTCATAGTCAAAGGATTACTATATTCCATCGGGTTCATTACATCGATTAGATCGTAATAAATCAAACAATTATTTCCCATCGATTCACCAGGAAACTTTATATCCGATCATAACATCTAGTACCTGGGTTTTGCAGAAGTAATTCAGGTGCTTTTATTTGTAAACAAACTCCAAACATTTTCAGGTAAAACATCAGAAAATCAAGCAACTCAACCGAGAGGAAATTCAATACCCAAGTCAGAGAATCAGAGGAAGCTTAAACCCAGCAGCCATGTGTCAACCGGAACATCGAGGAAATTTTACTAATTGAATCAGAACTCACGAACTTTAGAACCAATCGCTCCACCCATCTTCCAAAATATTCATTTTCTTAGAGGAAGAGCGGATGCTCCAAACATTATTGAACTGACGACAATCCAAGAGAAGTGAAATCTAGCATCTTTGAGTTTCTCACCTGCAACCTAAGAAGTCCAAGATCTTGTCAGAAATCCGGAATGCAATTGATTGAACTTCCACATTCAAACTCCAACGGTTTCGGACATTTAGAACAACGCAGATGATACACACCAGAGAGAGACAGCGATACACACTAACCCCGAACGTTGACGATGGCAGACTGGCAGATTGAGGAAACTAAAGAGGGGAATTAGAAATTTGGACGATTTGAAAAGCGAAGGGCATAAATGGAATCAGGGTGTTTGATCCGTTAAGAAAGGAAATGGTCAAGAAACCCTGGGCCAGACTGAGGCCTTGAAGTGTAACTAGGTTCAGTTCGGTTCGGTTCGGTTTGCTTTTGATTTGATTTCAGTTAAATGGATTCAGTTCTAGTTCATAGAAATAGGGTGTCAAAACCTAGCTCGAAGCCTTGAACCGATAAAACTGATCAAAAAAATTTGAATCGAACCAAACTGATCCTTATTGGATTGGTTTTGGACTGAGGTATGTTGAGACCGACTAAAATCAATCCAAACCGAATTGACCAATAATCAAACCGAATGAAACTGATATCAAAATAAACGATTACGAAATTATAAATTGATAAATTGACTATCCATTTTTTACAATATAAGTGAGAATATTTTTTATTATAAGCAATTGTTACAAATCATTGAATATGAGGTTATGAATAGAGAAATTGATTTGTAAATTGTAATAATGCTTCCATTGATTTCCTTGTTTACTATACAAACTAGTTGGATAGTTAGATGAAGGATTGGATAATAGGGTTCATTTTGTTATTCAGTATTAGTTATCTTCTTAGTAATTTGTTATCCATTGTTTCAAATTAGTTATCTTTCCCTTACAATGATAAACCAATCATAAATTTAAAGTGGTTTTTTTATTTTTTATTTTTATTTTTTTTATTTTTTGTTAAATCGTGTCACTAAAAATTATGAATGTAAGACTTCATTATGGTTCAAGCCCAATAATAAATCGATTTAAACCGGTATTAACTCTATATTAAATAACCAAAAAACGGATTACAATCGAAACCGATCAAAAACCGAAGTTCCTTAACAGATTGGTTTTGATCTCCATCATTTCTAGACCGAAACCGAACTGAACGACCGATTGACACCCTACATAGAAATCAAAACCAAACTTTGAGGCCTGATCTGGATTGATTTCTATTTCGATTTCCTGAAATAGTTGACAAACAGATTTTTTTGTCAATAAAATTGAAATTGTTTTGGTTGCCCCAATCTAAAAAGAAGAAGGTATGATCTAAAATATTTCAAGTAATTCAATTTATTTTATTTTTTTTCTTGCAAGCATTTGTAATTCAATCTATAAAAATAGATTCTTTGTAAGTGAATATATATTTTGGGAGAGGGTTCCCCACACCTCCAATGTGGGGAAATCTCTCACACAGATTGGCCCACATGGTTAAGAGAGGAGAGAAAGAAATAAAAGAAGCATATGAGATAGGGAACAACGCATGATAAAAGAAGCATATGAGATAGGGAATAACGCATGACAAAAAAAAAATTATTCAAATACTTGATGGTTTCTAATAAAATATGCTGAAATGTCACATGAAAATATTCACACACAAAAAAAAAAGTAACATGAAAAAAAAAAAAAAACTCAATAGACATTGTGTTCATCATCAATCACCTACGATATGCTTTCCATCGTCATTGTTTGTGATCTTCACAAGCTCATCATCATGAATACCTTTATCGTCAACTTCATTTTCATCATCAAATTCTCTCCTCTCTGCTTTTTCAAAAAGCCAATATGATGTCGTTTGCTTCCTAATAAAGTTGTGTATGGTAAAGTAGTTAATCAGTATCAAAAAACTTGCATCTTGAATTATACATAGACATCATCTTTAGAACAAGAAAATGCATCTTCAAGATGCCAAATGCTCGCTCAATAATAGTTCTCAACAACGTATGCGTAAAACTAAATAACTCCTCTGATCCTTATGGTCGCCTACGATTAATATTGTTACACCTGTGCCCTAACCCGGTAAAATTTGAACTTTTCTGATAGGTCTCGGGCCAGAGGTAGAGAGCACCAATGGGTTTTGGCTTGCGACAGCCCATTGCAAAAGGGGAAGGAATGACCCTACTTGCCCGTGCATTTTGTGCACGTCACATTGAAGGGGATTTAAACCTTCCAACCCCAAGCGGTACATGAACTTGCACCTCCTCATATGAGTCTCGACACATGTTGAAAATTATCGAAAGTCCATTTATACATCCTATGGAAACTCTCTACAAAATGGCCAAAGGAGGACAAGTAGTCAAGGCACAACATTGCCTTGGCCATCGGAAACAAGGCCACTGAAAACACCTGGGTAAGATCCAGTGGCCCTTGTCGTGCTAAATTGGCTTCGATGCCCGAGGCCCCCGCTACTCGTGTCATGGCCAACCCCAACTAACCTCCCACACTACCTTACACCCTTCTCCATGACTTGTACACCCTATAAGTCTAAGAAGGTGGACCCGCATGTCCCAAACAACGACTTAACCCACTTAAGTCACGGACAAGTGCCCAACCACACAGGCACTAAGGCCTTACACTATAAATAGGGAAAGTGAGTTCATTTCTCACTTCTCACTTATCCAAAATGCAGGAGAGGAAAAAAGAGGTAACAAAGGAAAAAGAAGAAGGTGGTTGAGCTCCCAGCTTTGCACTTGGTTGCTGGTTGTTTGCCAGAGGTAGGTGATACCTTTCCCCAAAACCCCTTTCCTTCACTTTTGAGTTTATGCCTTTGAGCAAGGTAGGGAATCACCAGATTAGAGGGGTGACCCTAGATCCCGGCATTTCTTGGAGGTCAGGAGAGTGTGCATCGCACTCCCCTATGTGTTTTCCAAGCCTAAACCAAGCCGGTTGAGCTCTGGCAATATTTATAACCAAACAGAGAGTTAGGGTTTCAACTGTTCGGTTGCCTTGACACCCAAATGGCTCAGTGAAAATTTGATTTCTTTGGCTTGGAAGAGAGGTGGGAAGAACCCTCACAACATCCACGAAACAAATCCTGGGTGGTCGGACCCGAGCCAGTAAACCCTCCAAAGTGGTGGCACATTTCTAGGTTTACCACTAGAAACAGCTAGGGTGTTTCCGGTGACATATTTCCAGTGAACCCATAGGTTATAGTGAGCCTCTACCAAGGCCATCAGAAACAACATACCTATTTTTGATGACACAGGTTGTAATACCCTACTTCCTAAACCTGGCCTGATTACACGGTTGACCCGGTTTAACCATGCAGGACCCAAACCGGAGAGAGTTAAGGCAGGTTCCTTATGGACCATGATGGCTAGGGTGACCTTAAACAAGGCTGGCCAGACAAGTCCGAGCCAGTGCCAGAGGAGACGGGTGTACCCAAGCCGTGTACATGCACATATCATAAGGTCATGTACGGATAAAGTAGGTATGTAACCGTATTTTAAAGCACATACATACAATATACCTTATGCCGAGAGGGTGATTCATGCCGAGAGTCGAATCCCATCAAAATCCCACTTGTTGGTCAATTTTCGGCTCAGTGGGCGATCACAGGTGGGCGCATCCACCCACCTGAGTGACCCACCCATGTGATTACTTAGTTATTTTAAAAGGTATAAATAGCTATCTTACGTTTTCCTTTTTCTTTTTTCTCATTTATGACACTCGGACGTTTGGTGAGAAGAGTAAAGAGGAGAGAGAAAAGAAGGGAAAGAAGAGGAAAAGAGAAGGAAGAGGAAGAAGAGATGGATTTCAGCGTGCCGAGGCTTGATCTTCCCATTCCGACGCCGGAAGAGTGATCTCCAACACTAGATCTACGTTTAGAGGTAAGCAAAGGCTAGGTTCCTTAAACTTTCACCATACCCAAGTAAAACCCTTGATTTGGATAGGATTTCTTGAGGTCTTGTAAATCCCCCTTGAGATGATGAATCTAAGGTTTAATAGATGATCTATGTGTTGATTTTGAAGGATTTGAAGAAGTGTTTACAAGGTTGAAGAAGCATTGGTGATTTGAAGTGATTTTGGGGTTTTGAAGGAGTTCTTGAGCAAAGAAGGTAAGATGGCTTTCCATTCCTTAAATCTAACCTAGATCTAGGTTAGAACCACCTTATGAGACCTTGAATGTGTGGAGAATGGGTTTGGAAGAGCCTCATTTGATTCCCCAAAGGTTGGGGAAGGTTTCAGGTGAAAATGGCATTTTCCCACCAAGACCGGTGGGCCATTTGGCCTGCCTGAGGGCACCCGCCTGAGAGGGCAGACCCTCGGGGCCAACCGGCGGGCCCAACCGACGGGCTGACCGGTGGGCCAACCTGCCCATCGGTCTTAGCAGGACCCTCAGGCCCAATCGGTGGGCCAAACCAGTGGGCCAAACTTGTGGGCCAACCGGCGGGCTGACCGCCTCACGGTCATGACCGTGGGTCCGACTGGGTCGACAGTGGGTCGTCCGACCCACCTGAGAGGCTCCCAATGTGATTTTTACGTCCGAACGGACCCAAGACGGACGTGCGACCTTCTTTTAGGATTCTAAACATGATTTTGTCATTGGATCGTGTTAATTTTGATCCCAGAATGGTGAATTGCTAACCCCATTCACTTATGTTAGGTTCACCAACACGTACGCTTCTCTCACTGGATCTCACCCGTACCGAGCGTGAGTCCTTGTACACTACAAGTAAGTGGGGAGAGGACGTTTGGCCTTGTTTCAAGGCTTGTTTGGCATTCATTTAATTGTATCTAGACTAGCCATGTCATCATGAAAATGCTGTGTAGATTAGTCATCCTCACATTGTTATGCCATGGGTGTTGTGTTTATTTTCTAAATACCAAGTGATGATATGTCTATGTGATGAATGTTGACATCATTGTGCATGATGCATTAATAGACTAGATGTTGTAGTCGGCTTGGAAACGAGTGCATTGGTGGCCCGTGGTATGGGACGCGGTGGCACTATGCAATCGTACTATTGTCATATAGGAGCATGCGGTTTAGGATTATCATCTTCCCGTGCTACGACCCTTCCCAACAGGGGTTAAGGTGTTGGGTTACCATTTGGGGGGAAGCAGTGGTCGCGTTTTTCGGGTCACTGTGGCGGTTAGACATACGTCCGGCTGGTCATTAGGATAGTCGGCAACCCTGGTGGTATATTCAAGAGGGTTAATCGTACTGCTTTTAAATTGTTGGAGTCAGCACCTTTAATTTCTGTCATTTATTTTATGTTGAGAGCCGGTGGTCGGCATGTTTTACTTGTTGAAACGCAACCCTAAAACGATGCAGAAGATAATGCAAAAACAAAACAAACAATGCACACGGATTTTACGAGGTTCGGCAAAGTTGCCTACGTCCCCGGTGAGATGAGATCCTGCTTCACTATCAATGGAGAATAGGGTTACAGTGCTCGTCCTCACACCTCTCGTCGTCCTGCCGATCTAGGTGCTGCACCAAGATCTCGGATTAAATCAGACGGAATACAAGACATCATACACCAACAATCTCCACCTTGGCTTGAATTGCCGAGCCTCCCGTAAAGATAACTTGTAGACGCTTCATCATTGTACCTCATTAGAAGTACAAACCCGCACCTATTTGTGCGCCCTCATCTTCAACAATGAGTAATATTAATCAAGTCCAAACAGACTCGAACTTCTCTGTAGTAACTGGCTTTGTAAACATATCTGCAGGATTGAGATCTGTATGAATTTTTCTCAAGTGAATACTGCCTTCTGACACAAGCTCCCTGATCTTGTGAAATCTCACATCAATATGCTTTGTCCTTGCATGAAACACTTGATTCTTTGCAAGATGTATGGCACTTTGACTGTCACAATGTAACACTGTACCTCATTGCTCCAACCCCAACTCACGAACCAATCCAGCCAACCAGACTCTTTCCTTGGCAACCTCATCTGCTGCCATGTACTCTGCCTCAGAGTGGACAATGCAATTGTAGACTGAAGCATCGCCCTCCATGATATAGGTCCACCAGCCAATGTAAACACATACCCTATAGTAGACCTCCTTTTGTCTAAATCACCAAAGATAGTCGTAATCAACATAACTCGCCAATTCAGAGAGCTTCCTTGCCACCGAACATAACACCTATATCTTTAGTCTTGCTCAAATATCTCAAGATCCACTTAATTGCATTCCAATGTTCCTTCCTCGGATTACTCATGTTTTCGCTAACAACACCGATCGCATGAGACAAATCCGCCTGCTACAAACCATAGCATACATGAGACTCCTCAATCCGCTAGCATAAGGGACTTGAGACATCTGCTCCACCTCCTCATGTGTTGTAGGGCATTCCTTTCAGATAACTTGAAGTGGCCACTAACGGAGTGCTAACCGCTTAGCTTTTTCCATATTGAAATGCTCTAGCACCTTTTCAATATACCTCTTCCGAAGTTACCCAAAGTTTACCGCATTTCTATCTCTAAGGATTTCCATACCAAGGATCTTCTTAGCGGCACCAAGATCCTTCATCTCAAATTCAGCACTCAACAAAGACTTCAAAGAGACTATATCATGTTTGTTCTTTGCAGCAATGAGCATGTCATCAACATAAAGCATCAACAAAATAATGGAATTATCACTTGACACTTTATAATAAACACAACTATCATACTCACTTCTTGTGTAGCCAATCTTCATCATGTGGGAATCAAAGCGCTTGTACCATCGCTAGGAGATTGCTTAAGGCCATAAAGCGACCTCTTAAGGCACAAACATGGTCTTCCTTTCCTGCACCTTGAAACCTTCAGTTGCTCCATGTAAATCTGTTCCTCCAAGTCACCATGAAGAAATGCAGTTTTCACATCAAGTTGTTCAAGCTCTAAATCATACATGGCCACCAAAGCAAGTAGTACCCTAATTGAAGTGTGTTTTACCACCGAAGAAAATATTTCATTGTAGTCTATCCCCTCCTTCTGTGCATAGCCCTTGGCTACAAGTCTGGCCTTATACCTTTCACGCTCCTTCTCAGATGCTGCCTCTTTCTTATGAAAGACCCATTTACACCCAATGATTTTTCTTCCATTGGGTTTTTCCATAATCTCCCAAGTCTTGTTCTTCTGTAGAGATTCTATTTCCTCCATCATAGCTATCATCCATTTATCATGCTGTGCATCACTCAAAGCATTATGGTAGGAAGATGGATCACCAGATTTCACAAGTGAGGGCATAGGCAACCATGTCCTCAAACCCGTATCTCGAGGTGCTTTGTGAGTACGCCCTTTACCCTTTGCCACAAGATAGGAACTTCATCGCCTCGTTGTCTTGGTAAGTCACTTGATAACTCATTCTCTCTTGTTGTTTCTAACTCACCTAACTCCACCGCACAAGAGAACCTTCTTTATTTTCATCAACTGCCAGAATTGTAATTTGACTTCACTATATGAGACTCATCAAACACAACGCCTTTGCTAACCACAACTTTTCGTGAACTTGGATCCCACAACTTGAATCCCTTTACACCTTTCTTAAAACCAAGAAAGATACATTGCTTAGACTTTGAGTCTAACTTGGAACGTGCTCACTCTCAACATGCGATAGGTCGGACAACCAAATATTTTTAGAATAGAATAATCTACTGTTTTTCCGTCCATACCTCTTCATGAATTTTACAATCAATCGCCTTTGATGGAGACCTATTGATGAGGAAACATGCCATGTTCATTGCTTCTGCCCAAAATCTCTTGCTCAACCCCGATTCAAATTTCATACTCCGAGCTCTTTCTAGAAGTGTTCTGTTCATCCTTTCAGCTACACCATTTTGTTGTGGTGTCTTTGGAACCGTGAAGTGACGTGTAATCCCTTCAGCTTTGCACAATTCTAGAAACGGCTTGTATGTGTACTCTCCTCCATTATCTGTTCTCAAGTATTTAATTTTCTTTCCGCCTTCCTTTCTACCTCACCTTCCATTCCTTAAATTTAGTGAACACCTCACTTTTATGCTTCATGAAGTAGATCCGACTTTCCTTGAGTAATCATAAACAAAGGTCACGAAGTATTCTGCCCCACCTTTAGATTTTGTTGTTGAAGGACCCCATACATCGCTGTGTACATAATCAAGCACCCTTTACTCTTATGTTTTGCGTTTTAAAACTAACCTTGCACTATTTTCTAACACACAATACTTGCGTAAGTTCATTTACAAGTTTTACTCCTTCAACATTTTCCTTTATGAAGCTCCATCAATCCTCTTTCTCCCATATGCCCTAACCGCATATGCCATAGATAGGTATCATCTGTATCAAATACTGCATCTGTAGTCATAGATGCTCCACCTATAACTGTGCTTCCTATGAGTCTGTATAGGTTTTCTACTAACTGTCCCTTCATGACAATCATTATACCCTTAATAACTTTGAGAGCTCCACCTTCTGCTATGTACTTGCAGCCATTTGAGTCAAGTGCCCCCAAAGATATTAAGTTTTTCCTTAATTCTGGTACATGTCTCACATCTGCTAAGGTTCTTGCTATCCCATCAAACATCTTGATTTTGATAGTGCCTATCCCAATGGTCTTGCATACGGCATCATTCCCCATTAGGACAGACCCACCATTGTATGGTTGATATGTATCAAACCAATCCTTATGTGGACACATGTGATATGAACATCCGAATCTAAAATCCAAGAATCAAGGTTGATTCTTACCGATGATATAGAGAGTACATCTCCAAAGATCTCCATCTCGAACTGTCACCACGCTAGCTTCCTCGATGCCTTATCTACACCTTTCTTCTTTAAGTCCGCCTTCCTCTTCAAGCACTCTCTTCAGATGACCTTCCTTCTTGTAATAGTAACAAGAGACCTTTGTCTTT
>JAJSZK010000625.1:0-10981 GCA_022985045.1 Macadamia tetraphylla | reverse complement strand
CATTATTGGGTATTGGGATTATAACAAAAAATATCGATTATAACTAACAATATCGTACATATCAACAACTGATAGTTTGTCTCCTTTTAAAATTTAAAAAGAACATACCTCTTAGTGTAACCCACCACACACGGAGAAGTGGAACTAGGTTGTAAAAACAAATCCATTTTGCATGTGTGTGGGCATGGGGTACACTAGGAGGTGGTGTTCCATGGTTTCAAGTATCGGTCTGGATCGGCTATATCGGTTTTAGGGATCAATATCCGAGACCGATCCCATTCGATACCGATTGATTGGTTATCCGAATCATTTCAAGGGTAAAATAGACTGATTTTCAGATCAGATCGGTATGGGAGAGCCCAATACCGTTTAATCCCAAATCCTTGGGTGTTCCTCAACCCAAACTTTTATCTTCTTTTTTTCTCTGAGTGGTCATCTCTAGTCTTCGCCTTTACCTAACAACTCTACGATGCAGAGAGAGAAAAAAAATTTGCATAGTTGATGTTTACATGGAATCTAGATGCTCTCAAGCCATTAAACTCAGGAGGCATCCAATGGTTGGGAGGACTGAATCCCAATACATAGGCGTAACCCCAACCACTAGATGTCCCATTGGACAACCCGGGTTGGAGAGGATTAAAACGCCATTACATTCTAGATAGAGAGAGAGAGAGAGAGATGGTAGGCTGTAAGATTGGTCGTGTGTCCTTGGCAATCTTAATGATAGTCTTAATCTTGATTTCTAGCAATGGCATGTGGAAGATGAAGTATTTGCAAAACAATGCAGCTGTAGACACCGAATTTTGTCACCCCCCGGCAATGATGATAATATGAAGGATTACATGTTGGATATTTTAGACTTGGAGAATTTTCAAACTTAGAGTAGAAAATGACCATATTTTGCTATAAACTTTCAAGAGAAAATGTTTTCAAAAATTATAATTTGATGTTGTGGATTATTGTTGTTTGTCACCCCTCGGCCTACATCAGGCCGTGCTTCACCTCGGCCTCCAACGGGCCGTGCTTCACCACGGCCTCCAAAGGGTCGTGCTTCACCTCGGCCTCCAACGGGCCGTGCTGCACCTCGGCCTCCATCAGGCCGTGCTTCACCTCGGCCTCCCTCCAAGGCCGTGCTCCACCTCGGCCTCCAACAGGCCGAGCTCCACTTTGTCCAAAAGCAAGGCCTTTTGGACAATCCTATCTAGTTTTAGTCCCACATCGAAAATTTGAGAAAATTGCCCCAAGTCCCATGGTTATAAAAACAGCCCTTCCCCTCTTCCAAAAGGGGAGGAGAAAAATGGAGAATTTGGGAGAGAGGATGGCCCCATTAAGGTTTTTGGCTAACTTCTTCCCTCTAAAATCAAACATTCTCCAAGTTTAAAAGTTTAATACATTAATCCTTCATTGAGCCGGGAGATCTTATCCGGTTCGGTTCGATTTGGGGGCTCAAAGCACAAGGGTTATCTCCCCTTGTTCCTTGATTAAAGCCGGCTTAAGGTATTTTTCCTCTCCTAATTGCAGTATAAAGCTAGCTTATCTAATGTAATAAATTAATTCCTAATTGATTTATTTAGATTAATTATGCTTAATTAGTATCAATTTGGTTCAATATGGTTTATTAGATGTAAATTGATTTATTCCGGTCCAATTAAGGGGTATTTAGGTTTAATTATTTTTTAAGCATGTTTACCTTTGATTTGGTTTAGTTTTTAAATTGCTTTTTGTTCTTTTAATCTGGGACCTTAGATCAGAATCTTATATGTAACCTAATTCTTCTTCTTTTTCCTCCTCTTTCTCTCTTCTTCTTCCTCCCCGAACAAGCAGCCGCACCTCTTCTTCCCCCCGCTGCCGAACTGCAGCCGCTTCTCTCTTCTTCTTCCCTTCTTGCAACCAAAGCAGCCCATTTCTCTTCTTCTTCCTTCTCTTGAACCGAACTGCAGCCCACTCTTCTTTTCCCTTTTTCCCTTTGCGACACTGACCGCTTCCCTCTTCTTCTTCTTCTTCTTCTTCTTCTCTCTTCTCTCTTTTCCTTCCGCTCGCAACCCCTAACCAGGCGACCGAGCCGCACTAACTCCTCCTCCTTCTTCTTCTTCTTCTTCTTCTTCTTCTTCTCTTTTCCTTCCCGTCTGAACCCCTAAGAGCGACCAGCCGCACTAACCTCCTCCTCCTTCTTCTTCTTCTTTCTTCTTCCCTTTCCTTCCCCTGCTGCGACCCTAACCAGCAAAACAGAGCGCTTAACTCCTCCTCCTTCTTCTTCTTCTTCTCTTCTTCCCTTTTCCTTCCCCGCGACCCCTAACCAAGCAGCACGAGCCACATAACTCCTCCTCCTTCTTCTTCTTCTTCTTCTTCTCTTCTTCTCTTTCCTTCTTTGCTGCTGCAATCCCTAACCAGCAGCAACCGAGCCGCACTAACTCCTCCTCCTTCTTCTTCTTCTTCTTCTTCCTTCTTCCCTTTTCCTTCCCCTCCTGCTATAATAAGCAGCCAAACCCCCCTTTTTCTTTCTTCTTCTTCTTCTTCTCTTCTTTTTTTCCGCAGCGAACCTAACCCCCTCTATCTTCTTTTCTTTTTCTTCTTCTCCTTCTTATTTTATTTGCTTGTTTTTTTTTGTTATTTCTTTAATTTGCTATTAGATAGTCCATATTTGTAATGTCCCCAACCTATTATTTCATTTCTATGTGGAATCTTTCCCTCCTTTTTTTTATATTTTATTTTTCTTTTATCCATTTTGGTTTGATTTCAGGCCTATAATGTATCTAGTCCTAGAACTTAGGTTTGGGATTCCCCTAATTTTGAAGTTTCAAATCAAATGATTTCATTTTATTTCCCTCTAAATAATGTATGGGATGTAGTTTAGGGCGTGTTTAGTTTGGGACGGCTGTGGCCCTCAAACCGCTCGTGGCACTAGGTGCGTGTTGGGATTGGGTTTTCCTACTATCTATCTTTTGTACTCCAACATTCACTTGCATTAGTGTAGTACTAATTTAGATTAATTAAAGTAACTTAGTTAATGTAATTAGTCATTTCAACTGTTGTTTATTTAATTGTGGTTCGTTAATTTAGCTTTTTAAATTAATCTTATTTAATTAGCGTAACCACTTCATCATTTCCATCATAACCTAGCTAGCATAATTTAGACACTTGGTTTAGGGTTTTCACATGTCATGCTTAGATACCTAGATTAGGGTTTTCTGTGACCTAGATTTAGGACTAGTTAGTAGGGTACAAACAAACTTTGGTTAAACAAAAAGAGACCGGCCTTCAGGTCGGGCAGACTGGGTGCCTAACACCTTCCCAGTCTGTCACTTGACACTTGTCCAGAATTTTGGTGCAAACCAGCCTTATCCATCAGAGTCATTAGTCTCTCTCCCTTGATTGGGGGAGACATTTATGGGTCCTAGACCCTTTCTAGGCGACTCCTTTTACCCATAACTGTATCCCCTTGGCATTTGATGACCGGGGATACTATCTCATCTCATTAGGGTTGAACCCTAGGCGTGTGTACACGCGCACGAATATAGGATCCGGGGGCGGAGGTCCATGGTACCTACAGTGGCGACTCCACTGGGGATGTCAGACTCTTGATTGACCATTATTTGTATAGCTTTGTTTGTACCTTATTGTTGTATATTGACATGTTATTTTTCACTTTTCATCACTTGCATACACTTCTTGCATTGAGCACAGCATGCCTTGCCCTTATTCACCCCTGTGGTGTAGCTGTCAGGGTCCCTTACATATGTTTGGGCCGCCTCCAGTTACATCACACCCCTTGATACCGTACCATTTAGGTTTGGAATATGAAACTTATCGGCGAGGGTGTTACCTTGCGTGCTTAAGGGAGATCACACACATTTAGGTGTGCCCAAATAGACGCAACCGGTTAACACTCTGAGTTCGATATGCTCGAGCCATTCCCCTATTGGTATATCAAAGGGACCACGTACCTCTGATTCATTCTGTATATACGGGTGATAGGTATATCGGTCCTGTCAAGGTAGCCTTTCCGGTCCTAAACCTAGCCAACATGCATCATGTACTCGGACATAGAACCAATGGCTAGGATCAACACAACTAATGTAATATTGTTTGCGGTTCATGTTGGAACCCCTTGTAGGCATTTTTACCCGTCTCAATCTACCATTCACCAACAGAAGGATTGGATTTATCATTAACATTAATGCGCTAGTGTTTATAACTACACCGTTGTTGATTCTTCCGGCACCGTTGATTTGCCGTTATATGCTAACACCACCGTCCGATGTGGTATAGGTCTCAACCGTAAGGTTTCACATATGCTATCTCGATGTTAATGATGGACCCAAATTCCACCACGGTTTTCGGTGATTGATTCAATGTAGATCCGCCTATATGGAAGTTCTTACATGAACCACCTTGTTTGATCTATCAATTGAGAGTCTCTTCAACTTAAGGGCACTTCCTTTTGGTTTACCGCTAAGTTGATGCCACTCTCATTTGAGCTGACTCTTGTTTGGTCTAGTTGTCCTTGTTTGTGTATGCTTTGACCCTAGTTATGCTCACGTAGGAGAATGTACTTGTTACCATCTCAT
The DNA here is from genome assembly GCA_022985045.1 of Macadamia tetraphylla. Taxonomy (NCBI): domain Eukaryota; kingdom Viridiplantae; phylum Streptophyta; class Magnoliopsida; order Proteales; family Proteaceae; genus Macadamia; species Macadamia tetraphylla. The sequence continues at coordinate 6,413 of JAJSZK010000625.1, read as the reverse complement.
CCTTTCTTTTGTCCATTTTCCGGTACCAAGAAGGAGTGTAATCCGAAGTTTCACTTTCTCATCATATTCTACCTAGTTGAGGCACCATTTCTCGTCAGGAAAGCCATTCCCTACCCTTGTGGGTCAGAGGTCCTAATTCAAGTAGACTAGTGAGGCTTTCGCCAGAACCCTCATTAGAAGTGTTTCCCGTTTCCCTAGAGGGTACAGATACCATGAGTCAAGATAACATTTCACCAGCAAATCCCGACTCCATGGAGGCCCGTGTCACTAAGATTGAGGAGATGTTAGCAAACTTAACTGCGATGATGCAAGCTTAGGTTGGTGTTGCTCGACCGGCAGAAGTTCAGGACCAACGGAGCCGTCTCCATAGTCCTAGGGTTGTTCCTCACCTCAATGTGTTAGGTGTTGAGGATGATGTTGTGATTGACAATAGCCCCTGGGAAAGTCGAAAGTCTTGAGAACCAAGAGTTGAAGGATAAAGTCGGTCGCCTTGAACACTCGATCAGGAACCTTAAAGGTGTTGAAGATCAAATCATTGATACAGAAGGGTTGTGTTTCTTTCCTCATGTTAGGTTGCCAGAAAAATTTAAATGGACCTCTGAAAAGTTTGATGGTAGGGTGATCCCTATCACTTAAGATCTTTTATTGGCCGTTGAGGGAGGCCGAGGCTTCACGGATGAGCAATCAGGCCTTCCAATTTTCAGCGGGTGCTGCTCACCATTGGCTAATGGCACTAGATTCTTCTTTAACCCGCACTTGGGATGACATGATGAAGGCATTTACTCACCAATACTCCTATAATACAGAGATAGAATTAACCAGGAGAGAGTTGGAAACAACAAAGCAAGCAGCAGGTGAAGGGTTCACTAGCTATTTGAAAAGGTTTCGTGACAAAGCGGCTCAGATGTGGGATAGGCCAAATGAGAGAGAGCAAGTGGGAATGATAGTGAGAGGATTGCGAGACCCATACCGAAAGTTTTTGTTTGCTCTCCCCATCCTCAACTTTGATGGTTTGATAGTCGCGGCACAACAAGTCGAGGATGCCATCTTTCAAGAGGAACTCCTCAAAATGGATCGGTATGCAACTGAGTCCAGTAGTAGCAGAAGACCTCCACAATAGAAAAGCTCAGGGGTCAATGCCATAATGCCTACTCTCCCTTCTGCGGCACCAACATCGTCCACAATGGTAGCTCCGTTCACACTAGACCAAGGGACAGCTCCTCCGAGTCGACCTAAGAGGCAGTTCGCCGATTTGGGTGCACCTCCGAGTTCAGTTTTAGTTTGATTAGCAGGCGGATTGATTTCTCGATCCAACCAAGGCCTATTCCGAGCCAAAGCCACGTTGGTATAATCAGACCTATTACGCCACTATCATTGCCAAGAAGGACATACCACGGATAATCGTTTCAATTTGAAACATGCTATACAGACCTTTATGATGCTAAAAAGTTTGAGCTCCGACCAAAAGCCTAATGTAACCACAAATCCTCTTCCAAATCACCAATCAATCAATGCTCTTAGTGAGGATTTGAAAGAATTTGACCCCACCATCTTTATTAGGCGTCGCTATCCGGGAGGGCATGTTCATGTGGTGAAATGGGACCCAAGCACAAAGATAAAGGGCATTGAAGGAGAGTTTATGAAGTATCAATCAAGCATCGAGACTCTTGAGATGGTACCCTATTTCAAGAACTTGAATGGTCAATTCATTAAGGAAGTGCATGACTCTTCATACTGGGTTTTCACGGGCTCGATGAAATATCGGAAAGGAGTTACGGTTTTGAGATCTTCTTTAACTACGTGGTTGATCGGGCAGAGTCTTAAGCAGCCTGGTAGGCCCATCTGGGGCATCAAGGAGGATTTATGGATGTTAGTAAGCTCTTTGGTACATAAGTTCTAATGATTATAAAAGACGAAGAGGGGTTGGTCACGTCTGGGTTCAAGTCCTTCGGTGTTGTAGGTAGTCAGTCATGTTGTTAGGTATTTCCAGCTTTTTCCCTTTCGGTTTCGTGTGAGAAGTTTTTTCTTTTAATTTTGATGGTGTGTCAATCCAATCAAGTTTCCACATGGTGTAATCGTTTCAGTTTTAATGAAATAGTTTATTTTGAGTATTTTGTTTGTTCTCCTCCCCATTTCCATCTCTTGATGATGAATCTTGCAGTGATCTTTCGCCTATTTTCTTCAAATCAACAAAAAGGAATCAAAGGAAAAAAAAAATCAAATATAGAAAAAAGGAAAGAGCAAAAAAAAAAAAAAAAAAAAAAAGCTTATCAGTCATCCGTCATTCATTTTGGTGCCAGAGCCTTGGTAATAAAAGGTCTTAAGCTCTCCACACATTTAATCCCCTTCCAACGAGTAAGAAGCTTAAAGAGAATTTTTCACATCATTAAGCCTATTTAGGGAGGCCATCCTTGGCCGCTAGTTATCCGAAAAAATCCTGAGAAGTTAAAATCCACTAGTTACCCTTTTTGGGCCTAAGCCTATCCTTTGGAAAGCCCATTATGGCCTACCCATATCCCATTACCAAGGTACCCTTCACATACTTAATCCTACTAGCCTCTGGGGTCTAATTAGAAGACATTTTTTGTACCAGAGCCTGATATTGCCAATGTTGGGGAAAAGCACTTTTCCATTTCAAAATTCAATAACAAAAAGAATAGCAAAGCTCCAACTTCAAAAAAAAAAAAAAAAAAGGAGCAAAGCTTTAATCCAAAAGCAATCCAATACCCTAGGCAGGGGCAAGAGAGAAAATTGCTGACAAAAATTGAAGAAAAAGAAAGAAAGCAATAAAGGCAAAAATTGAAAGATTCTAATTAGACCCTGGGGGCATATTTGAGCTTTTACCCTCATTTGGAACCAAGTCCTAAGCCCCATTATAACCCAACAAGTCCTCCTAGGCTAAATGTGGTGAGATTTTCTCCAATAACTTCGAGCTCACCCAGTTATGATGGAACTTAATTATCAAGGCTTTACAACCAATACATCACCGTAGGCGGGAACTACGTCCCACGATTCCCGATTTACTCGGATAAGTAGGCAACTTGAAGTCAATTTCAAGCTCGGTCCATCACCTCAATCACCATATTACCTTGTTTTGTTTGGGCTTCACTTGAATGTCCTTGCTTGGCTTCCTATTTTGAAGGCGATTTGATCATTGTTACTTTTATCATCAGAAGATGGCCTGCTTAGACTCGAACTCTTTCTCCTGTCTCTTATTTCGAGGATTCCCAAGAGTTTCACCACTTAGTCCTTTCTTCTAAGCCTCCTTAGTTGGCGTGATTTCTCTAGTGAGCTCGTCATTCCATGTAATAGCTCCCAACTCTACACTTGGTAGAACCATTGGGTCTGCATCCTTTTCATATTATTTGATTGGCTTACTACTTATTTCTTAGAGCTTGTGCCATAGACATGATGTTTTGGGTATTTTAAGGAGCCACCCCTCAAGTCTTGAGAAGCAGCTAAGGAAGTTACTACTATCCCCGCTCATAAAATGCGGGCAACATCAGAAAGGTGCACTCACAAGAAAAAGAAAGGATCAACATGTTGAGGATGTTTACCATGAGATAAAGATTTGGTCGGAGCAACCGAAAGCCATTACAATTGAAGACATCAGACTATATTGCCAAAAGTTACAGATACATGCAAGTAATGCATATTTAGGCCAGATTTATTTGAGTGTAGGCCGAGCAAACTGGGGATGTCACAGTCTGGGGCAACACTCATTGATGGGTTACCTCCCTTGTTTTAGCTTCGTTCTCATGGTAAAATTTATTTTGGCAAAATCCTTCTTTGTCATTTTCCAATGTAAACACTTCTCACTCCTTATTATAGTGGTGGTCATTTACACTCTCTTACGTGAGTATAGTGTTAGGATTTGCATGACTAATCCTTTGTCTAACCAATCAGGTTGATGTTTGTTTAAATTTAATTGCAATATCATTACATCTCATGATTAAAATGTTGAACATTTAAGATTTTTCGGTATTAAACCTCAAATGCATCAGCTCATGAAGATTGGGTTCAGATGGTTCTTTACACCATTGCCAATTCCATTTCAATTCCGGTTATTTACACCGAAGATTGGTTCAATGGTTCTTTACACCATAGCCAATTCCATTTCAAGTCCGGTTATTTACACCGAAGATCGGGCCTAGCGGTTATTTACACTAATGTCAGCTCCATTTTAAGTCCGGTTATTTACACCGAAGATTGGTTCAGATGGTTCTTTACACCATTGCCAATTCCATTTCAAGTCCGGTTATTTACACCGAAGATTGGTTCAATGGTTCTTTACACTATGGCCAATCCCATTTCAAGTCCGGTTATTTACACCGAAGATTGGTTCAATGGTTCTTTACACTATGGCCAATTCCATTTCAAGTCCGGTTATTTACGCCAAATGTCAGCTTCAGTTCAAGTCCGGTTGTTTAAACCGAAGATTGGTGCAGATGGTTCTTTACACCATTGCCAATTACATTTCAGGTCCAGTTATTTACACCGAAGATCGGGTCTGACGGTTATTTACACCGAAGATCGGGTCTGACGGTTATTTACACTAATGTCAGTCTCACCTCATAGTCCGGTTATTTAAGCCGAAGATTGGATCTGACGGTTGTTTACACCAATGTCACCTCCATTTAATTCTAGTTATTTTCGAACTGAAGATCGGGTCTCGCAGTTACTTATACCAATGCCATTTCTTTCTATCTAAGGTCCGGCTGTTGAGACTGAAAGTTGTGTCTGGTGGTTATTTACACCGAGGTCAAACCTAGTTTCTCTTGTGTTTGACCATTCATTTACACCATTGTCTCATATTTGCATTTATGGTCTGCTTGGTTCTTTATACCAATGACAGTTGATTGCATCTACACTTCTTTTATCATACTTGCATTCATAGTCTACTTGGTTCTTTATACCAATATTGGCTAATTACGTTTACACCATTTTTCCATACTTACATTCGCAGTCGTTTAGTTATTTACACCTAACGGTCGATTGTATTTACACTCTTTTCCATACTCGCATTTAAGTCTACTTGGTTCTTTATACCAATGTTGGCTAATTGCATTTACACCATTGTCTCATATTTACATTCATGGTGTGTTTGGTTATTTATACCTGACAGCCAATTGCATTTGTACTATTTCATACCTGCATTCATTGTCTACTTGGTTCTTTACACTAAGAATGGCTTATTGCATGTGCGTCCTTAGTCTAGGTTTTACCTGCATATTGATCGACTACGATAGGTTGTATATCACGGTAGCACCCACACACTACTTGATTTTGAATGTGTTATCGATCTCCTATCTTTGGTCTTATCTCTCGTTTTGCATTTGCATTTGCACCTCCGCCATCCTTGAGCCGGATGTCGGCAGTATATTGCTCTAGGTGACAAAATGGTGTGTTCTTTTCTTTGCCTTTCGACGAAACGGTCTCGGTAAAAGGCGGCAATCGAGACACGAATTTTGTCACCCCGGCAATGATGATAATATGAAGGATTACATGTTGGATATTTTAGACTTGGAGAATTTTCAAACTTAGAGTAGAAAATGACCATATTTTGCTATAAACTTTCAAGAGAAAATGTTTTAAAAAATTAGAATTTGATGTTGTGGATTATTGTTGTTTGTCACCCGGCTACATCGCGGTGCTTCCTCGCCTCCAACGGGCCGTTGCCTCGCCTCCATCGGGCCGTGCTTCATCTCGGCCTCCTCCAAGGTATGCCCACCTCGGCCTCCAACGGGCCGAGCTCCACTTTCCAAAAGCAAGGCCTTTGGACAATCCTATCTAGTTTTAGTCCCACATCGGAAATTTGGAAAATTGCCCCAAGTCCCATGGTTATAAAACAGCCCTTCCCTCTTCCAAAGGGAGGAGAAAATGGAGAATTTGGGAGAGAGGATGGCCCCTTTAAAGGGTTTTTTGGCTAACTTCTTCCCTCAAAATCAAACATTCTCCAAGTTTAAAAGTTTAATACATTAATCCTTCTTTGGGAGGAGATCTTATCCGTTCGGTTCGATTTGGGGCTCAAAGCACAAGGGTTATCTCCCTTGTTCCTTGATTAAAGCCGCTTAGGTTTTTTTCCTCTCCTAATTGCGTTTAGAGCTAGCTTATCTAATGTAATAAATTAATTCCTAATTGATTTATTTAAATTAATTATGCTTAATTAGTATCAATTTGGTTCAATACGGTTTATTAGATGTAAATTGATTTATTCCGTCCAATTAAGGGGTATTTAGGTTTAATTATTTTTAAGCATGTTTCCCTTTTTGATTTGGTTTAGTTTTTAAATTGCTTTTTGTTCTTTTAATGGGACCTTAGATCAATCTTATATGTAACCTAATTCTTCTTCTTCTTCATCTTCCTCCCTTTCTTCTTCCCCTCACAGAACTGTACCGCTTTTCTTTTTTCCC
>JAJSZK010000624.1:0-11398 GCA_022985045.1 Macadamia tetraphylla | reverse complement strand
TTTAAAATACAAAACCTATAAAAAGAGAGAAAAACCCAAGAGCTCCATTCTAAATACATAAATGCATGTTTTATTACCCTAGATTTCACACATAAATGTGCCATCAGCTGTGCACAAGATTCACCAAAGTGCATGGGGCAAGGCCAGACGGAGGGCGTGTAATGGTACAAGGTGTGGCAATGGCATGGGTGTGCGGCACATGGCATGCGGGCAGTGGCATAGGTATGTAGGCAGTGGCATTGGTGTGCGGCACATGGCACATGGCAAGTGGAATTGGTGTATGGCACATGGCACATGGGGTATATGCATGTGCAACACATAGCGCGCAGGGCAGCATGCACATAGGCACAGGCAGCAGCAAAGGCAAGGGCTAGGCAGCAACAGGCAAAGGCGCGGGCTTCAGCCAGTGGGGGCGCTGGTAGTAGCCTCCGAGCACCCAAGTTGTAGCCATTGGGGCACTGCAAGCACATGGGCATACGCAAGCAGCAAGGTGGTTGACAGGGTGAGGGCTAGGTCATGTAGGGTTATCGCTACGCTGCAGGGCATGCACATGAGGTTGTGTGGGCTATCCTACTGGCCAACACGCTCATGGATAGGGTTGGCTGGGCAGCAGGCATGGGCTACATGCATGTGCTAGGCAAGAGCAAAGACGCAAAGATGTGTGCCGGCGGCTCGTCACCAATGCTCACGCTGCTCACGATCATGGATTTTTTGGCAACGATCACGAAGATCCGGAAGTCTGATTTTGACATGCCATATATCGTCAGAATCTTATTTATGAGCACTATCCTTCTGTATGGTCATCTTAACCAGATTCTTTCGTATTTAAAAAATCAAAATTGGACCTCTTCTCCCACGCGGGTTTCTGTGGTTTTCGTAAGGGATGAATTTGGGGTATTTGAGTAGGTAGGAGATTTTTCAGTTTCCAATAGGCTTGTCGCGGTGGCATTTGTATAGGAAAAAGTGATTTTCGGGACGATTGGGATATCCGATGGTCCCATTTTGACGTGCCATATATTGTCGAAATCATATTTCGAGCACTATCCATTTGTATGGCAATCTTGACCAGATTCCTTTATATATAGAATGTCAAATTGACCCTCTTCTTCACACGTGGGTTTCTGTGGTTTTCGTGTAGTGGAATGTTTCGGTTTTTAGTACATCATCTTTATTGAACGAAAGTCAAGTCAAACCCAAGATCTACATTTCATCATAGCTAAAGGAGGGTGACAAAATTGGTGTCTACAGATTGCCACTTTGGCCGAAGCCTCGTGCCAACAATAAGGGCAAAGAAAAGAATGACAACATTTTGTCACCCGGAGCATGTACGCCATCTTGCTTTATTTATGACGGAGTTAAAAATGTAATGATAATATCTCTCAACTTTTAGAGTTTTAGGACTTACTTGGCCCGCCGATTGTAGAAAGGAATTCAACGCTTCTTCCAACCCTCGCAAGAAAATGTTAGTACTTTGATCTTTGACTTTTCCTTAGTGGGCTTCACATGTGCCGTCAGGAATTTGATCTCCGTGTTGGTTTTTTGAACCAATCTAGACTATCTAAGACCGATGGTTTCGAGGGAGGAATTCATTGCTCTTTCAATCTTATAAAGGGTAAAACATTTGATTCTTGGATTTCCTTTAGCGGGCTTTGCATATGCTAGTTCGTGGAATGTGGTCTCCAAAGTGGTCTTTTGAACCAATCGACTATCTAGGACCGATGAGTTACAAGACAAAAATCCGCTTTCCATTCTTACAACAAGTGAAAACATTTGAGTCTTGGATTTTTCCTAGATGGGCTTCACATGTGCCGCTCAGGATTTGGTCTATGAGATCGCCACTTGGAGCCGATAAAGAGAAAGGGCCCTTAGGGCCGTGTAAATGCAATTGGGCCACCGGGGGGTCAATGAAATTGGGCCACCGGGGTCAGTAATAAAATTGGGCCACCTTGGACTGGGTCAATAAAATTGAACCACCAATGGGTAACAAATTGTTTCTTTTCTTGATTTTCCTTTTTTTTTTTTTTTGTAAAATGGACTTTTTCCTATAAAATGGTCCCCCCTCCTTTGTTCATTCCTTATTCTAACTTTTCTAAGTGAAGAACAATTCATGAGTGAGTGGGTTCGGGTTTCTAGAACCTTCAGGTTTTTCTTGAAGTTCTTCATTTTGTTCTTGAAGTCCTTCATCTTGTTCTTAAAGATCTTCATCTTGTTCTTGGGGGAGGAGTCATTTGGAGAATTTGACATTCTTGTAGGCTTTTGTGCAAATTGGGAAACTTTTTGGGGCTTCTTATGATTTTGGAAAATATGGCTGAAAGAAGAAAGAGAAAGACTTGTGGAGAAATCCAGCTGGAGGGTTGCAGAATTCTTCCCAAAGGGATGAGGGCCTGGCCGATTGATACTCCGGACAGACTCTTCACAACAGTCGGAACCACATCTGCAACTCCGTATGGGTTCTTGGATAAGTCTTTACATTTCATTCATTATTTTGATCATCTTTTATTCTTGTTTTTTTTTTCTTTTTTTTTTTATTATTTTTTATGTCGTTTTTGTTTTTCTTTTTTATTCTTCATTTCCATTAGCATGAGGGGAGGGAACCACCTACTTTGGCCCTGTATGGCCATCCGAACATGGTTCGGTCATGGTACAGGATACTTCCTCATAAAGTGAAGGAGATGGTTGATGCATCATGCCTATATCGGTTAGCCCTTGTAGAGACCCAGAAGTTCAATCCAACACTAGTGGAGGCCCTAATGGAGCGGTGGTGGCCGAGTACTCATTCTTTTCATCTCCCTATTGGCGAGATCACCATCACACCTCTGTGCTTCTATACCTTGATGGTGTTCCATTTAGGGTAGACCCATGACCCTACCTCGAGACTCGACGTCAGGAGTTTGCAAACTTGACAGCCTTACCATTACAAATGACGCATACATATCCGCCTAGGGAGATCAGCACGATGGTGGAGAACTAGCCTATGGGTGAACCCAGCAACATGGCATAGGTGGCCCTTTCTTTCTTGTGTTGCTGTGGGTCAGTGCCTTTTTAGTGACCTTCGAGGGGGAGTAGACATTCGTCTGGTGTTCTTCTTCGTAATCTTGAAGTGGTAGACTCTGGGACAAGGGTGGGGCCGCTTATGCATATCTCATGGACCCTAGACCTGTTGTTATATGGAGAGTGAGGTCTCAAGGAGCGGACTTCATTCTCCAAGTAATTTTCCTTCTTGTACCTATTTCCTTTCATTCATTTAGATTGCACTTTCTTACTTTAATCTCTTGAAATAGTCTTGGTGCTTTGAGCACTTGGGTATTATAGCTCCCTGACGAGGATCCTAAGGCTTTTTTCCCCCCTATAGCCACAAGGTGGGGAGATAATCAGTGCTCGAGCTCTGTTTTCCTTTGGGGACCACGCTCATTCTCTTTGAACGATCTCACCGAGGTATGCCACATTTGACACTGAAATTGCTTTTATCTTGTGCTGACTTACTTTTCCTTGGATTTGCGTGTCACTTGGAGACCTTTCCCAAAAGGCTGCCTCAGATTTCCAGATTCTCAAGGAGTTGCATTAGCTAGACACTTATCCGAGAACTAGGCCCTTTTTCGGGCATATAGGGCCACGCCTAGTATCGTGGAGAGAGAATAGTTCCCGCTGGTAGGATGTCGAGTCACATTTCTCCCGGCCTTCCTCCACCCACTATACACGCCTAGAGATCATCTTTGTAGATAAGATTGAGAGTTTGCATGGAGTATGGGATGACTCTTTTTTTTATCGATAGGGACTCAGAGCCTTCAAGGAGGAAATAGTTTTAAACCCCTCTTGGTCCCGATGGTCCAAAGGTATGTTACCCTTTCTTGAGTATTTCCTTCAAAATATTTCTTGTTTTAGTCTTGACTGATGTTCTTTCAGGGGAGAATGTGACGTGTAGACCCTTCTATTATTCAGTCGCACGTTAGTGCTGTTGATCTTTCACAAGCAGGACCCTCTACTAGTGTAGGTGGGTCTCTCAGAGTTGCTAACATCCTCTTCCATGGCTTACCCGCTTGGTGCTATCCCAACGCCAACCCCCCCCCTCATCTTCTAGAGTGGAAGACATATGTAGATGCTTCCCTTGGGCTACCCATTCCTTATGACTATGTGAGTATCTCATCATTCTTCAATTGACTCTTGACTTCCTTTGGCTGATATGCTTTTTCTCAGGTGTCTTCGGAGGTCTATTCCGTGATCATGATGATGCATAATGGCCTATGAGAGGCAATGGTTGCCAAGGTATTACATACTGTCCTCTTTATTCTTTTACCCTTCTTCTTTCATTATTATTCTTCTTAATCCTTTCCTATATTCCTTAGGATAAGAGGATTGCCGTCTTGGAGAGCCAAGTTAGTTCCTACAAGCAAAAAAATTTCACAAATGTAATGTATTTATTCTAGACATAACACGTAGGTCGGAGCAGATGGGCTAGCATCCATGGGTTCCCTTGCTCCATGGGGATGATTCAAAGTATGGTTTAGATGATGACTTCGACCTATAGGGATTTGTTCCTGTATTTCCCGAAAAACAAACATATGTATATTTTCCTTTTCTTTTTCCCCGCCTTTGTCTGCTCATCATTTTATTTTAGCATCTTATGAATGAAAACATATCTTTGGTATAAAGAAAATCTTTTTTTGTTTGTTTGTTTACTTTTTTTTTTTTTTGGTTTACAATGTTTAGGCATAATCAATTCCATAACTCAAGTTATTATTAGAATAATCGAGATAACACAAAAATCCAAATACTTCCTCATTCTATTACCAAGTGAATTACATGGAAAGGGGAAAACTTTCCTACCATAGACATGATAGGTAAGTAACAAGGTGGGGAGACAACTTTAAGGTGGGTGAAAGTTCACCAATTCTTCTAGGTCCATCACCCGAGCCCATATTGTCGATCGACATACGAGGCATATAAAAGGATGTGTGAGTCAATCCTATCAACCTAACATAATTGTAGCTAGGGTCTTCATCGAAAATTTTTGTGGCCTTCTTGCACACCTCCATGTGATATCTTGACATTCCCTTTCCGCAGATACTTCTTCCAATCGGATAAGGTCGAATTTCAAACTTCCCTCTTGTCCTAGTAGCAAAGAGCTTTGAGTGGGCCTCCTTTAATGGTTTGGTTAACTTTAGTTTCAAGGAGCCAAATTTGAAACATAGCAGGACTTCCTTGATAATGATCTAGTTCAATCTGTGGCCATGACTCATGTCATCAAATCTCTTGAGTGTTTCCCAAAAACCATAAGGATGATGTCACCTCCTTTCTTTAACTGCTTTACCACCTCAATTAGAACGGGAGTGCACCATGCCCAAGTTTGGAGAACATAGCGAGCTATCATGTAAATTAAATAAGCATCTTGTTATCTCTATTGATGGATTTCTCCCATTGGTATATATTGGATGAAGATCTGGCTACTTTTAGAATGTCAATCTTTCAAACCCGAGGAATTGCTTCACTTGCTTTCTTTCCATTCAAGAAGTTGAATTTCCTCTTAATAATCTTTCTTCAAATATGATTGGAACAACCTACCTTTGGGTGGGGATAACATACAAACCCGAATTCTTCAAGAGTTGGGTAGATCTCACAAGTCCAAATTGAAATACATATTGGTTGGCATCCCAATGCCGAGGCACCCGGAGTAATTAGTGATGTAATTTTAAAACACAACTGGCTGAGAAATGACGATTCATGGATTCCAGAATCCTAGTGCCCTCATGTTTATGTCTAAGGTCCATTTCTCAACGTCTCATCCAACGAGCGATGACTTTTCCTGAAATCGCACAAACAAAAGAGATATGATGATTTATTAAAGCATTACTATTAGCTAATGAATCAAAAGCCTTTACCATGTTTCATCAGTCTTCTTTTTTTTTTTTTAAACAAGGGTTGGGAATGAGTTGGCCTTGATAAACCGTGCCGGTGGCCATTTTCTTTTAGGGATGGAACTCGGGTAAGAGTTGACGACCACGGGTGGATAACAAATACCTAATGGCCTTTTATGCCAAATGGCAATTCTTAAGGGATAAAATCCTAGATGAGAAGTGACGGATCAATGAGTGGATGACAGATATCTAATGGCCTTTCATGCCAAATGGCGATTCTTGGGGGACAAACTATGATGATCTTTTAAGATACTTTAGTTATTAATCGAGGAACCAATTTATTGCCTTTAGATGGTTGAGACTGCACTTACACATGTCAAGTTGCCTAAGTATCTCTCGAAAGGAATCAGGTCTGATGTAGTTTAGGCTATTCACCCTTTCAGATATAATATTTCTTGAGTTGATCCATATTGACTAGTCTGGGTATTTCTTTGTCGTTGTGGTCTAGGAGTTTCACAGCGTTGACTGGTAAAATCTCTTTGGTGGTGAATGGGCCGCTCCTGTTGAGCCTAAAATTTTCTCTTTGGGTCATAAAATTTGGGGGTCTTTGTTCTCAAAGAATAAGTTTGCCCTCCTCTATGTGGCGGGTTTCACATTTTTTTTGAAGGCCCGCCATTCTCAATTGATATTTCTTTAGATTATCCATGGATTTCATGCACCTTTCATTAAGAAAATTGAGTTCGCATGTCTGCTTTCACCCACTCTCCTTTAGATAGTCGACTATCAAGAAGTGCCCTTAGGGATGGTACCAGATTTCCATCGATAGAACTGCTTCAACCCCATATACCAAAGAGAAAGGGGTTTCCCCTATCGAGGATCGCATGTAAGTCCGATATGCCCATAAGGTAAAGGGTAACTTATCACCCAACTTGTGTGTTTTATTATTTTCTACAGATGAATTTGATGCTCTTGTTGGTCGCTTTATTGCCTCATTGGTCTGTGGCCTATAAGTGATAGAGCAATGCCTTTTGATACCGAACTTTGTGCGCTTTATCGATCTTACCCCCCAAAAAGGGATCCTTGACCTGATATCAATTTTGAGGTACTGCCTCGAAATGATATTTTCTTGGATGAATTTGGCTATCTTCGCACATGAGGACCGATAGGACCGAAACTTCTACCCACTTAGTGAAATAATCGGCTATCAAAATAAACTCGTGACCATTGGATGCTTTCGGTTGACCTTTCTAATGATATCGATGCCCCAAGTGGAGAATAGCCAAGGTGAATTGAGTGAATGCAACCTGCTCGAAGATATGTATGATGTTGACAAATATCTCGACATTTGTGGCATTTCTAACAAAGTCCACAACCGCTACATGGTGTTCCAACAATATCCCAAATTAAGGATCTTCTTAGATAACATCTTGGCATTCATGTGGGGTCCACAAAGACCTTGATGAAGTTCCCCCATGATGGTTGTAGCTTGTTCTCACTTACACACAATAATCAGATTCTATAAAGGATCTTTGTATAATAGACCCTCTTAAAGAATAAACTGGGGCATATCTTTCAAAAACTTTTTTCTCCCCGGGTGCTTCAACTAGGTACTTCATTTCATTAAATCCACTATGTGAACGAACCAAGATCACCATCCACAAAAGGGGAGAGTTCACAAATTTTTATAGATGGGCCTTTTTCTTTGTTCCACTAAAATAGTCGAACCCAGCCATAGGGTTGTATTCTACCATGGAAGCAAGGTTAAGGGCATTGTTAGGGTTTAAAATGCAATTAAATTAAAGGGTCAAAGGGAGCTAACGAGTCAACACAAGGAGAGAGCCATTTACTAGCAATGGGGGCATAGATTCATTATAGTGATCTAATTCTAACTATCGACCTAACACAAATGCATCTAAAAGCAAACCATTCACATCTAGAAATTTAAATACTCAAACCACCAATTAAAAAGAAAATAAATAAAATAAAAGTGCTGAAAAAAAGTGTTGAAAAGTAAATAAATAAAAAAAAAGGAAAAAAGCTAGAGAGAGGCACACAAGTATTCTACTTTGCCCGGGGGTGCACCATAAAAAATGAGCTTCCCTACTTGACCGAGAGTACTTACAAGGGGTTTTCTACTTGGCTTTGGGGGAAAGGAGATGCAATATAAATAATCAAAGAAAAGGATAGTTCCATAGCTAGAGAAGGGCAAAGCCAACGAAATCTAGCCATGAACCTTAAAGGGAGACCAATAATGTAAAACTGAAATTTAAATCCTACTATAAAATGAAAAGCAAGAAGAGGGAATGAGAGGGAGGTGAGAAGGCAGGAAGGAGCCTACTTACTTGAATTTTAACTTGAACTAAAAACTTGATCGATTTGAGATACAAAAGAAAAAAACCAGATCTAGAATAAATAAAATCTAAAATTTCTAGTACTAAAGAAAACAAATCAAGAGAAAAATTGAACTTGAAAGACATGCCCCATAGCTTGTTCTTGTCACCTAGAACTAAGCCAAGAACTAGAACTTGAAAATTACAATTTAATTACTTAAACAATAAAAATAAGAGACTAAATAAAAACAAAAGGCTTGCATTAATTGAATAAAAAGAACTTACAAAAGCATTTAAAGCAAAAAACCCAGAATTAGAGCTAGAGAAAAGAGAAAGAGGAACTAAGAAAAATCTAAGAAGAAACGAGAGAGGGAGAGGACCACCCTTTAGGGTTTTGTGGACTACCTTTATAGGGGAAAAGAAAAGAGGAGGGCGCCCACGGGTGGATCCCCCTTGGGCAATTTTGTGGTGAGGTGGGGGAGAGAGAAAAGAGAACCAGGGAAGTAAAAGGTTTTTTTTTTTTTTACCCTTTTTTTTTCCCATTTTTCTTTTTTTTTTTTTTTTTTTCCATTTTTTCTCTTTTTTGCACAAGAAAACCTCAAAAAGTGGCACCAAGAGGTTCAAACTTGAGACCTCCAAATAAGGAAGGGGTTTTTTCACACCCCAACTCACCAAAACGCTTATAGTTGTTGTCACAAAAACGAATCTTCAATCACTTAAGGGTGTAGGCCATCGATCCTTGTTGGCATTTGAAATATTCCTTTTATCCCGGGGCAACGCAGACGGGTTGGTTCTGCATCTCGGTTCGCTGATCCATTATTCTTTTTTAGCCTGAAAAGAAAAACATTTTAGGTGACCAAATGAATGTGTACTTTTTAAATTTAACACATCCATCTTGCTCGAATATTGTCCCCTTCACAACCATAAAAAGAAATAGGACCCTTTATATGTAAAATTGGGGATACAACACCGATAGTCCTTTAAAGGGCCCTTGAAAATATAAAACGCAAAAAGAGAGTAGAACCCAAGATAGCTCCATTCTAAATATGTAAAATGCATGTTTTAATACCCTAGATTTCACACATAAATGTGCTCATAAAAATTTCCCCCACACTTAGACTTTTAGTCCTCACAAAACAAAAAGAAAAAGAATAAAAATAAAAAAAAATACTAACTCATTTTTGTAGGAATCACGTTGCACTTAGAGGGCAAAAGCCATTAAACCCCTAGGTCGCCCCCAGTGGAGGTGTGTCTCAGATGTTTGAGTGAATATACACCCAAAATTCAAGAAAAAAAAAATCCCAACCTTGGGTAAAGGGAAGGGCCATAGACCAAGCAAAGATATTTTCCCCTTTCAAGGGACCCCACTCTTGAACTTTTTTTACCCCATATCAATTCTGGGACTAGCATATTTTTTAAATGGAACTCATCCCTTCTAAAAAATCCTTATTTAAGGAAAACTACTTGTGAAGAAATAGAGAACCAAGGACTAGGGGGGAGTTTTTTTGACCAAACATGTTACCAAGCATTAATGACATTTGCCCTTTTTCTCCTTTTTCATTTTATAAACTCCATACGCCCACTACTTTTTGGCCCGAATGACATGGTGGAGCAAACATGACACCTAAATTATATGTAGCTTTTCTTTTTTTTCTATGCCCACATAGACATTGATGCTAGAGTTTTTTTTTTAAGTTTCCCCCCAAGAGTTTCAATCAAGTCACCACACTTCCCCGGGGCAATGCCCTGCCTAGTTCTAAAATCAACTTACTCTTCTTTATACCGCATTTCACACTTCATTTAATATTGTGTATTTGTCAACCATGCCCAAAATTAAAAAAAAAGGTCTCAAATCTAAATCAAGAGACAAGGAAATCAAAGACTTACATATAGTCCAACACCATAAAGCAAGGGTCTCATTTTTCAAAAGAAAGTCCCATTCAAGACATAGGTTTTTTTCTTTCTTGTCAACGGGGATTTTATATGTTTGAGAGGGGTACCTTAATCAAAACTTTTATTTTCATACAAAAACTGAATGGTATGACATTAGCCAAAAGATAAAGTAAAAATTCATCCTTAGCAAGCTCAAAGAAAAAAAAGAAAACAAAAAAACATATGGAAAAAAAAAACTAGTTTCTCCCCACATTTAAGTCATACAATGTCCTAAAGATGAAAAGAATTAAAAGCAAAGACAATGAAAGGGGGGTAAACCCGTTAAAAGTTAATCATCAAGAAGAGGTTCATGGAGATCCATGACCTTCCAAAATAGAAGATGACAACCAATGAAGGGCTTCAATTATGGGTGATCCCAAAATTTTTTCATGAGAGCCTCAAATGATCTATTACAAAAATACTTACACAAAAAATATAATAAATGATCCCATTATCCATCTACTTTAGAATTTCTTCCATTGAAGGTTTGGGCCCCCAATGAGGTGAATATGATGTTGAACAAAGAAGAGCTAACCCTTTTATGCCCATGGTCCAACCTAGGGCTTCCTTATTGTATTTTAACACTTTAAGTAATTCTTCTTCTTGGGAGAAGTTAAATTTGAAGAAACTATTACCCAAGAGTCCGATCAGCCCCCAAAAAAGTATACCCCAAATTAGATGGCAACCCAAGATCGAGCTTAGGGGGGTTCAATATAGAATGTTTGAAATGGAATTGGAAGGGGGCCTAAGGGCTTATAGGTGGTTGGAGACTCCAAACCTCGACATAATTCCTATCAAAACCACCCAATTGTTCCATACACCCTTTAAATTCATAATCAAAATCAATATCAAAATATGTCTCAATTGAACGGAATTTCCGGGGCATATGAACTTCCTTCTCATGGGGATTTGGTTGCTTACCCAACCTAAAGGCAGAAAAACCAGAAGTGTTGCTAAAAGAAAATTTTTTTGGTACCATTCCTACAATTAATTATAGTATTATCGGCAAAGAACGATCTACCAAGAATAATTGGGAAACGGGGCTTGAATGTTCAACGTTGATTGTCTAGAATAAAAAAACAGGAATAAAAATTCAACTTTAAGTAAGACAACCATCCTTTAGGGAAACTTAACAAATCTATTTTCCAATTGAAGAGTGTTCCAGTTGTCAACCCCTCAATCCCAGTTGCTTATACAAATGGTAAAGCAAAAGATTCACACTTGTGTCAAGGTCAATAAAGGATGCTCAATGGGAAGGTTTATGATACAAGCTATGGGAGGATT
>JAJSZK010000623.1:0-10954 GCA_022985045.1 Macadamia tetraphylla | reverse complement strand
GACCCCCCCCACCCGGTTTGAGGCACTAGGATGCGGGCCCTACCCCAGTGGCAGCCCACGGTTGTGAAAATTGGGAAATTTTGAAGATTTTTTCCTTCTCTCCTCCTAGCATGATTACATTGATTATTATTATTATTATTCCTATGATTAATGTGCTATGGTCAAGTGGGACCATTGACATATCTGTTAGGCCATTTGCCCTCGATCTTGGAACTAAGCTCGGTTATTTAGGCTATCATACACTACAATACCTTATGTGATGGCATATAATTGTGTGCAAATCAATTCTCCATGTTTAACCAATAGGGTGTGTGATATGTTCCACAGGGATACGATGTACGACTAGATCCGGTAGTAATGCCAGGTACCTGCGGGGTCCTCGTCCGGTCGGCGACCACAAAATCCCAGAGGTCCCTCTCTGGGGCAAATCTCACCTCCACCACCTCCGAGACCCTTGGTCGGGTGGGGCACGGGGACCCACCTATGACTACACTCCGGACCCTCCACCGGCCCATTACTCGGAGATGTTACTACTATAATTCACACAACGGGTTTTCAAGAACAAATGCTTCAGAAAGCATTTATGAGCTATTCAAGAATAGTTGGCTTTTTTCAACCGGTCAACCTCCACGGATACTCACCCCACAGCCCCCTTTAGGGTCGGGAACGGACCACAAGTGGGGTACACCTCAATCCCACCATTCGGTGTTCCTCGGATGGGATACCTCCTCCATACTCCTACTATCCGGCTTATGCTCCTAACTTCCCCAAAATAATACGTCAAAGGTAGGGGAAGTCATTCAAGGGGAACTTACCACCGTATTCTCTAAGGTGGGGAGTGATCCCCCGGAACCCGGACCAATGGATCCAAGAATTAGAGAAGATATTTGAGATGCTTGAGTGAACGGATGCAGAAACTCATTTGTCTGGGTTGAACTCAAGAAAGAGGCAAATTCTTGGTGGCAAGCCTCTAAGCCCATATTGTTGGCTGCCCATCCGAACCCACTTGGGAGGCCAAGGAGTTGTTCTTAGACAACCATTATCCGGCAGCCAGAGACCCAAGGAGCGAGTTCATGGCCTTAACTCAAGGAAGTAAGACTGCCCTTGAGTACAACAACAATTCGAGAGTTTGTTCCATTTTGCCTCAAGGCATATGAGGACAACAAGAGAAGGCCGAGGTTCCAAAAAGGCCTAAAAGCATCTATTGGGTCTGCATTTGAGGTTTTGGGATTTGACCGAATATGGCGGATTGGGGAAGGCCAAGACCATGGAGGATAAGCAAAGGGTGAAGCATCCCTCACTCCGGATGTGGAAGAGAACAAACCCATTTCCGGATATGGGAAACTCCTCCAAGGCATACCGGATCATACAGTTCGGGCCTATGTATAAAAGCCCTATGGGCCCATCTGGCTACCCTCCTAGACCATTGGTGGTTGGGTTCCACCTCTTTTCGCCGAACACTAGTGTGGCACCCTATTTCCAAGGCCACCTCGACCTCCATCCCCAACGGGTCAAGTGCGAGGGGCCCGCCCGACGCCTGATTCGTTGTTTAAACCCGCCATTCATATGGGCATTATCGAAGACGGGGGGCCCGGACCAGCCTTGCCCTCCAGTACCCCTCTGCACCACTCCTTTTCCTCGAGGGAATCAACCCCAGGAAGGATGTATGCTCTATCACCAAGAAGCCGAGGCCAAGATGAAGTAGTAGGGTACATTTTAAATTAAGAAATTCATTATGATTAATATTGAAAACCCTTGAAGTAATATGCATTGTTATACTAGGTATCCTACCCATATCGGCATACCAGCCTATGTTTTATTCGATTCAGAGCTACTCATTCATTCGCATCTAAGAGATTTGTAGAGAAACTTGGGATGTCACCCAGATCCTAGATCGCGGGAAAGATTGTTAGTATGCCCGCGCAAAGTTACACATTTTAAGGAAGTGTATGGGCGTGCCAAGGGAAATTAGTGGGAAGAACCTGATGCACAACTCATTAAGTTTATATGCAGAATTTTGATGTTATATTGGGTATGGATTGGTTGTCGGCTCATCGAGCTAATGTGATCTGGCTTGAAAAGCTGATTAGGGTGACGATGATGAAGGGAAAGAATTGGTATAGAGGATACAATGAAAAGGGTGAGGAAGGTCCTTTTCTCTGCCTTCAAGCCCGGGAAAATTGCTAGAAAGTGGATGTCGGGTTACTTGGCATCGGTACTTGATGTTGGTGCAAGGATTACACCTCTAAAGGGTAAAGGTGGTTAAAGAGTTTCACGCTTTCCGATGATTCGATGCATTTACCAAGATAGCGAGTTGAGTTTGCCATAGACTTGACTCGGGGTAGCTCCGGTATCTAAGGCTCCATAGGGATGGCACCAGCTGAATTGAAGGAGTTGCGGATCATGCGGAACTATTGAAAAGGGGGTTTTTTCGCCCCAAATGTTTCACCTTGGGGGGCCCTGTTGTTTGTCAAGAAGAAGGATGGCGTTTTTGTATGTGCATCGATTACCCGGGGAAATTTAAAAAAGCTAACCATTAAGAACCGGATCCATTGCCACGCATTGATGATCTATTTCACCGATGGGGAGCCAGTATTTTCAAAGATAGACCTTCGGTCCGGGTATTATCAGCTCAAGATAAAGAGCGGTGATATACCCAAAACAGCATTTAGGACTCGTACGGTCACTATGAGTTCCTAGTGTTATCTTTTGGGGTTTAAACCCAAAGCATCGGCATTCATGGATCTAATGAATCGAGTATTTGGTGTGCTCGATAAATGGGTAATTATTTTTTTTGACGACATCTTGATCTACCCAAGACCAAGAGGAGACACCCAACACTTGAGAATGGTGTTGAGGTTGAGAGATCAACAGTTGTTTGCCAAGTAAAAGAAGGTGAATTGCCAAGTTGGTTTCCCCACGAGTGTCTAAAGCCGAATCGAGGTAGATCCCGCAAAGGTGAAAGGAGGAATGGGAAACCCCCAAGAATGTTACAAATTAGAAGTTTTTGGTTTTTCGATATTACCGGCTTCATTAAAAATTTTGCTCGATCTCAAAACCAATGACAAGTTGACAAAAAAGGGTGTAAAATTTAAGGGGGAATGTGAGAAGAGTTTCCAGAATTGAAAGAAAGGTTGGGACCCCGTGACTATTCTTGAAGGAAAGTGGAATAAAAATCCGATGCCAAAGTTGTTTGGGTTGTTCTCATGAAAGGTAAGGAAATAGCGTATGCATCCCAAAACCCAAAGGGAGTATGAGAAGAATTACCCCACTCATGACTTAGAACTAGAAACTTTTTGCCCTTAAGATCGCGACATTATTTGTAGGGGGAGAAGTGTAAATAAAAGGATCACAAACCCCTAAATACTTTTCACCGTAGGACCCAAAATGAGATGAGAAGATGGCTTGAACTCATGAAGGATTATGTTGGATATTAGATCATCCCAAAAAATGTAGTGGCGTATTTGAGTCAAGAAAAACGTGTCGCCTCATACTTAGCAAACCCACCATTTGTGCAAGAGGCGATGCTAATGGATGAAATCCTTTATATAAAGGGGGAAACCCTTAAAACTTGAACCTAAAACCGAAAACCTTAAATGGTTGATCGATCCCTTTACGGCCTTCGTGCATCCGAATTAGACAAGAGGTAATAATGAAGCCCTTTGGATCCGAATTACAAGGATCGGGTTTAAGGTTCAAGATCAAACAAGAACCCCGTTTTTTTTTTAGCCGGAGGGCATTGATGTTTCGAGACAGATTGTGCACGATGATTTGATATACAAGACAAGATAGTGAGAGAAGCACACATCAGTACTCACTCCACCGGGAAATACCAAGATGTACAAAGACCTCAAAAAAATTCATGGAAACATGAAAGTCACCATAGCTCAAAGTGGGACTTATCTTACGTCGAAAAATAAAGCAGAGGCATCAAACCCTTTTGGGATTTTTTACCACCCCAACGAATGGAAGGGAAAGGATTACAATGGACTTCCCACCCGGGCTACCAAGTACACCTAAGGGGAAAGGACGCGATATGGGTGATCGTGATCCTTACCAAGACCGCCATTTCATTCCTATCAAGACCAAATTTCCATGACCCAAAATAGCACAACTTTTCATGACAACATAGTGCGCTTACACGGAGTGCCAAGGGGCATTTTTCAGATAGGGGCCCAAGGTTCACTTCCGATTTTGGAAAAACTTTCCCGGGCCTTGGGATCACAATTGAATTTGAGTATGCCCCCCACAACCCCATGGTCCGGGGGAACCATACAGATATTAGAGGACATGCTCGGGGATGTCAAAGGAGATAGTGGGTTGGGAAAATATATACCTTTATGGAGTTTGAAAAACAAAGTACGCTACAATTGGGATGGCTCCATATGAGGCGTATATGGGGAAAATGAATCCTTGTATTGGGATGGGGAGGTGAACCAATTTTGGGCCGAGATGATAAAAAGACTTGTGACAAGGTCGCGTTATTAGAGAACGGATTAAAGCACCAAACCTCAAAGAGCTATGGGACACCCCAAAAAAATATTGAATTTCAGCCAGAGAAAAGGTATTTTCAAGATCTCCCCACTAAAGGGTTGCAAAGGTTTCACAGAAGGGAAGTTGAGCCCAAGATACATTGGACCATTTGAGATCTTACCCCTGTTGGCTCAAGAGCTTACATGCTTCCCGCCACCTTCACTTGGGATGTTCACAATGTATTCCATGTATCCATGTCAAGAGATACGGCATGATCCATCTCATGTACTACCCGGGGAACCAGAGTACCTAGAAGCCGATATGACCTATACAGAAAACCACTGAAATTTTGGACCGAAGGAGAAAACCTTCAATCCCCTTCCTTTTCCCTATGTAAAGGTGCGAAAATGATCATTCATTTGAAGAAGCATCTTGGAAGGTAGAGGATGAAAGGGCCCCAAGTCCCTTCACCTTTTGATCAACCAGACGAATTTGAGGACCTAAATTTTTCAAAAAAATGTAACCCCCTTTCTTAAACCCGGTCCGTTTTCGGGTTAAACCCGGGTTTCCCAGGGGACCGACCCAGGGGGAATTAAAGGGGTTTCCCTTTATGGGCAATGATGGAAGGGTGCCCTTAAAACCCTTACGGGCCCGACAAGTCCGACCCAAAAGGGCCCGTAAGAGACGGAGTGTCCAACCCGGTACATGCACCTACCATAAGGTCATGTACGGAAAAAAGGTATTATAGCCGTATTTTAAGGTATATACGATGCTACATCATATCCCGGTGGTGGGTTCAAGGCCCAACTCCGTTAAAATCCCAAGTTTGGGGGGGGATGTGGGTGCACCCACCCCCCAAAAGTGACCCATCCATGTGCACTATTCATTTATTTGGGAAATTTATATATATATATAGATTTATGACCTTATTTTTTTCATTTATGACACCAGACGCGGGAAAAGAGAAAGGGGAGAGAGAAAAGAAAGGGAAGAAAAAAGGAAAGAAGGAAGAGGAAGAAAAGATGGATTTCAGGGGCCAAGCTTGATCTTCCCATTCCAAAGCCCGGGAGAGTGATCATCAACCTAGATCTACGCTAGAGGTAAGCAAAGTTGGGTTTTTTGAACATTCACCATACCCAAGCTTAAACCCTTGATTCGAGTAGGGTTTCTTGAGATTTTTAAACCCCTTTTGAAATGATGAATCTAAGGTCTAATAGATGATTTATGTGTTGATCTTGAAGGATTTGAAGAGGTATTGACAAGGTGGAAGAAGCATTGTGAGTTTGAAGTGATTTGGGGGGTTTGAAGTTGTTCTTGAGAAAAGAAGGTAAGATGGTTTCCTATCCTTGAATCTAACCTAGATCTAGGTTAGAACCATCCTATAAGATCTTGAAGGGTGAAGAAGGGGTTGAAAAGCCCCATTTGAATCCCCAAAGAATGGAGGAAGTTGGGAAAAAACAGAGGTTTCGCCAAGACCTGGGGGGAAACCCCGGGGGCCCACCCCCAGGCACCCACCGAGAGGGCAGGGGCCTTCCCCCCAAACCCGGGGCGGGTGGAACCGGTGGGCCTTTTTTGGGATCCTCACCCGCCGTCCAAACTGTGAGTAGGCCCCTTTGGGCAACCCCCTTCCCCCGCCCCAACCGTGGCCCTCAAGGTTTTCTACGTCCATTGGCCCCAAATCGACGGGTGACCTTCTTTGATTTTTCTAAACATGATTTTGTCATGGGATCTCGAATTTTGATCCAAAATGATGAAGTACAAACCCCCGCCAATTATGTTAGGTTCACCAAATCCTACCCGATTCGACCGATCTCACTGCATCAACGGAACCGCCCTAAGTAAGGGGAGAGGAGGCCTTGTGTCAAGGTATTGTTTATTATTTAATTATATTTAGTCTAGTCATGCCATCATGAATTTGCAGGTAGATTAGTCATTCTCACTTTTTGGGGCATATGTGCTATGTTTACTTTCTAAAATGCCAATTGAATGAGATGTTTATATATTGAATGTGGACATCATGGTGCATGATGCATTGATAGACTAGATCCCGAGTTGGTTTGGAAAAAAGATTGGTGGCCCGTGGAATGGGACACTGAGGCACTATGCAATTGTACTATTGTCATATAGGAGCATGCGGATTAGGATTTTCACTATCCTGCAAATTCCCTTCCCCAATAGGGGTTAAGGTGTTGGGTTGTCTTTTGGGGGGGAAGTGGGGTCGCGGTCATCGGTCTTTGTATGTTAGACATAACCCCCCGGGTCATGTGGGACACCACAACCCCGTGGTACATTCGGGGCCAATCGACCGCTTTTAAATTGTTGTAGTCAAGCCCTTTTATTTTAAAATTTATATTTCGCTGAGAGCTGGTGGACCATTGTTTTTTATTTTTTGAGTACCCCACGGTTTTCTCCGAAAATCGGGCGTTTCGGGGGAGGGAGTTCGCGGTCGCCCCGGAGTATACGAAAACCGGGGTTGTAGTAGCACTAAAATCAAGGACTTAGTAATGTTGCTTAAAGTGATGTGTTTTAAAAAATGTATAGCATGGCATGTAGTTTTGATGTGTTTTGATGTGTGGCCCGTGGTGGTCTATCTACTACTTATAAAAATTAGTGAGCTCATCCCACGGTGCCCCCCTTTTAGATGATTTTGTAGGTCATACATCCGAGGAGTATGGGGTGGGTCCCACAATGAAGTTTCCTCAAGAGGACTGGGGACCCTCGGGGGAGTTGGGAGCACCATAATCGACCGCCGCGGCGGGGTTTTTCATGAAAAGCACCCTTGGGGGCCCGGGGCCCGAAGCCCACTTCGAGGTCGAGCCGAGCTTTCTATGTGATGCCAGCTAGGCTCAACTCCTTGATGCCGAAATGACCCTAGCCTTTGAAAAGCCAAAATGTACTCGATTGTTTTGGGGGATTCCTTATGTACTTGATATTTGAATTTTATTTTTATTTGTAAATATCATGCCTTCTGGGCCCCAAAAGTATATAATTATTGTATCACACCGGGGATCAAGTATTATGATTATTCTCGTGTAAAACTTAGTCTTCCCCGAAATGATGAACTTATATTAGTTTGTGTATGTTCGGGGGAAATTTATTCCCATGATCCCGGGAGTTTGGGGTTTAACCTGTTAACTCGGTCATCGCCCGGCCGTGAACGGGTGTGACAACCAAACTTCTCCATCTTTATTAGATCCGGTCCAACCCTTTACATGTACCGGGTTTGTTCTGGTGACGGATCTTGTACATGCCCATGTACATGTTGTTTTACCTTGTCTATGCACTTACCCTTGTGCCCCACCGGATGTTTGAAGAGGGGAAATCGACGGGCACCTAAATGGGTGCCTGGAGTAGGAGATGTGGGGGGATTAGGTTTTATTATCGCTTGGATCCATTATCATCCCACCATGAATTGGTTTTATCTTCCTCAACTTCCCCCTTTTCATATTATTCATAATAGAGGCAACATCATGAGGTGGGGCACCGGGCAGCCGGGTGCATTTCGGTTCATCCCAATTTTTAAAGGGGAAGCAGAAGTGACGACATGACTGAATTGAGACCGGGGGTTCCAAAAATGACATGACTCTCGTGGAGGAACCGATTAGTTCCTTTCATGTACAAGGTTACATGTTATTAAAACACATGCATACATAGTGGGGCCCACTCATATAAAACAAAAGCAATTTAGGGGTTTGAACATATAAAGGGGGGCCACCAAGTATTGATCCGACGACGATATTAGGGAAGAAATCCCAATAAAGGAAGCAAATATAATAATATAAAATTAAATTAAAAAAATTTTGCTTAAAAAAAAAGTTCATCGAAAAAATGTCATTCCATCGAAAATATCAATCCGCTTCGTGGAACCGGTAGAGGCTGATTTGGCACTTTTCACTCACCCCTAAAAAAAGCCCAAGGTTTTGGGGTTTTTTCCGTGACCAAAATCGCTATATAAGGTTTTGGGGTTTTAGGTTTATTTCATAAAACTTATTCTAACTTGTGGAGAAGAAGAGGAAATGGCCAAGGGGGCTCTTCCAACTCATTCCCCACCTTTATCTTTTGATTTCGAGATCGATTAGCGCTGCCACGATCCAAGGTGAGTTCTTCTCTAACCTAGGTTTTTGGATTTTTCCGTGGGCTTGTTTCACTTTTTTTAACTTAGGTTTTATTCTCTAAAACCTTAGGAACCTTATTGAAATCATGTCCGGGCAACATTTTTCAGACCCCCACGTCTTGCACAAGAGTAACCATCCATTCCCAAGAGGCATAAGACAACCAACCATCGCTTGCCAGGGGCCCAACAAGACCATTGAGAGAACTTTTAATTTTAGAATGTGGGCCCGGAAAGTATGTGGGGCTAGGATTTTTTATAGTTCTGCCTTTCGCTAACGCTTTCGAGGCATTGGGTGGTATCGTATTCAAAGCCCAACCGTAGATACTACCCAAAGTTGGTGAGGTTATTCTACTCTAACCTCCAAGGCATGAACAAGGGTACGGGAAAAGATGAGGATCACTTCCTATGTGAAGGGGGGTCGAGATCTCCTCTCGACATGAGATTATTAACATTCGATGGTCAACAACACAGAGAGCTAATCTACTACCCCCCTTGGGCTCCATCCTATGAGTTCCGTAATCCCAGGTCCTTTAAGAGATGAATAAATGCTCACCAAGGCTGCTTTTTTGGGGGGGATCACACCGCCAACTACCGAGCCACCCCCAAAGGGTTTTTTGCAGGCGCCCGCTTGAATGTCCTTACTACCCGGGGCCCCTATGATGAGGTGTCCGTACACGCCCTATGTGAGGTACCGGGGACATAGTGCCGACCGGGCCCCCCTTCCCACCGATGTGGGCCATAGTGACCAAGTCCGAGGGAGGGAACCCAAAGGGCGGGAAAACTATGTTATGGGAGGATTCATTGATGTTTCCCGATTTGGGGTGGACTTGAAGGTGAGGAGTACTTGGGAGCCGGGTCATAGACTTCAACTAAGATTCCTTAAAAATATGACCCAAGATATGAGTGAGGTCTCACCCATGAGGCTAAGGAAGAATGCAATGGAGGTGGAGGGTCAACGGGAGATGATACCGGGGTTGTTTGGGGGTGTTGAGGGGAGGTGGAGATGTTGAAGGGGGCCCTGGTGGTGCCGGGAGAGGGGCCGGGGTTGGTGGTGGTGATGGTGGTGTTCCACCACTTGACCCACATACTATGGGTTCCACTGCTGCCTACCCTTTCCCCCAGTACTAGGGGCATGAGACCTATGGTTAATAATGGATGGGGCCCCCCCGACACCACCATAAACCTATTGAGGAGGATGGATAACCACTTGAGAGTATGGATAGGAATTATTATCTCATGGACAATAGGGTGGCCCCTTGGAGGCAGATGGGGGCGATGATCTTCCACCTCACCACCCTTTCCACCTGTGAGTACATGGTCAAATTTGTAACTGTGCTCAAGGCCAAGGACATCATTAGCAAAAAGATTAATGTAAGTAGTGGCTTATGTTGCCATGTAGTTTTAGGATTTCCCCTTACATGTTTTCGAATTTCATGTTCTAATTGTTAGCGTAAATTTATTTTCTATCATTTGCTTCTATTATTTCCTAAATTTAGGCTAGTTAGATTTTTAGTTTTCACTTTTTATTTTTTTTAAAAAAATTTGTAAGCTTATGTACTGGGCCTTTGATTATAATGAAATGGCTTTTTAAACCTATATTTGTCTCCTAATTGTGTAATTTCTATTATTGTTATTTTTCAGATTTTTATTTAAATCCTAATTTCCCCAAGTCATAGTTTGGGTTTAGATTTTGAGTTTAAAAGGGGGAAACATTCTCCGATACTAAAACCCTTTCACCCCACTTCCCTAGACCCAACTTCATCAGATAGGAATAATGGTGGGGTAAGACGCCACCCGCCTTATTTTAACCTACCAAGATCTCTGGGTAGCAACTTTTAAAGATTTTACAATCTCACAATACAAATCAACCAAAAGCAAATGAATCAGAGTATAATAGCGTAATCATAAATAAATGGGAAATTTCTAGTGATAATCAAATATCCATAATCAAGTTTATACGCTATAATTATTCAAGACTTATAAATATCAAGTTTAAAAGTATACCATCTACAAATCAGATCAAATAACAAAAATACGCCTAACACCTTATGGTGGCCATGATGACACGCCACAGCACAATCTTAGTCATGCTCCCCCCCTTCCCAGATCCACCCCGCTCACTCCATATTCGAGTCCCGGAGGAAAGAGAGTCACAAGCCATAGGCACCCAAAGCACTTTGATTATCATCTTTGTAACCCGCGATCCCTTTCCTAATCTAACATGTTAAAAACAATAAGAGTATAAAAACGCAACACCAAAGATGTCCATCAACCACGGTTTATCCATTTTCAAATGCAACCCGAGTACATGATACCGTAACACATCGGTCACAAAGTGTAATCCAATACAACTAACTCTAATGTATA
>JAJSZK010000622.1:0-19751 GCA_022985045.1 Macadamia tetraphylla | reverse complement strand
AGTCTGTCCAATAGACACTCCCATGATGTTATTTTCCACACAAAAGAAAAGTCCTCCGAGAATGGCAAATAATTCCAGCCACAAGACAATTGAACCTCTCCAAAACCAGAAAAGCAACAAGTGGCACCCTCCGATCTCAGATAATACCTCCATATGATGCTTTATCATGTGTTAGAGAACCATCACAATGTAAACCAACCATATCCTCCAGTGGCAAAAACTAGGAACAAACTCTAGGGATCACTACTTTACTAGTGTTTATGGTTTAGCGTTTAGGGATTAGGGTTTTATTAAAATTTAGGGTTTAGGGTCTAGGGTTTAGGGTTTAGATTTTAGGTATTAGGGTTTAGTGTTTTGGATTAACGATTTGGGGTTGAGGCTTGGGGTTTAGGCTATAGGGTTTTGGGTTTAGGTTTTAAGGTTTAGTGTCTTTGGTTTAAGGTTTTGGGATTGTGGTTTTGGGTTTGGGGTTTGGGTTTTAGGGTTACGGGTTTTGGGTTTAGGGTTTAGAGTTTAGGGTTAAGATTTTGGGGTTTCGGGTTTAGGTTTTAGGGTTTTGGGTTTAGGATTTTTGGTTCAAAGTTTAGGGTTTAGGGCTTAGGTTATTGGCTTTAGGATTTATGGTTTAGGGTTTAGGGGATTGGGTTTAGGATTTAGGGTTTAGTGTCTTGGATTTAAGGTTTTGAGATAGGGGTTTTGGGTTTCGGGTTTCGGTTTTAGGTTTTGGGTTTTGGGTTTTGGGTTTTGGCTTTTGGGTTTAGGGTTAAGAGTTTGGGGTTTACGGTTTAGGATTTTGGGTTCAAGGTTTAGGGTTTAGGGTTAAGGGCTTAGGTTATTGGTTTAGGCTTTAAGGTTTATGGTTTAGAGTTTACGATTTAGGGTTTAGGGGGTTGGGTTTAGGATTTAGGGTGTAAGTTTAAAGGGTTACGGTTTAGGGTTTTAGGTTTAGGGTTAATGGTTTAGGGTTCAGGTTTTATGGTTTTGGGTTTAGGGTTTAGGGTTTTAGGGTTTTGGGTTTAGGGTTTAGTGTTTAGGGTTTAGGGTTTAGGGTTTAGTGTATTGGGTTTTAGGTTTTTATGGTTTAGAATTTTGGGTTTAGGGTTAATGCTTTAGTGTATAGGGTTTCGGATTTAGGATTTAGGGTTTAGGGTATACGGTTTAGGATTTGGGGTTTATTGTTTAGGGTTTTTGGATACAGGGCTTTAGGGTTTAGGTTTTAGGGTAATGGGTTTAGGGATTAAGGATTAGGGTTTATGGTTTTAGGGTTTAGAGTTTGGGGTGTGGTTCAGGGTTTAGGCATCAGGATATAGGCTTTAGGGTTTAGGATAAAGGCTTTAGGCTTTAGGGTTTAGGGTTTATGATTTAGGTATTAGGGTTTATTACGGTTTAAGGTTTTGGGTTAGGGGTTTAGGTTTTGGGGTTGGGGCATAGTACTTGAGGCTTTAATGTGTAGGGTTGAAGGTTTTGGGTTTTTGGTTTGTTGAAGGTTAAGGTTTTGGATTTAGGGTTTAAGGCTTTAGGGTTTAGGTTTGGGGGTTTAGGTTTTTGGGATTAGAGTTTACGGTTTAGGATTTAGGGTTTAGAGTATAGGTTTTAGGGTTTTGGGTATAGGCTTTAGGTTTTACGGTTTAAGGTTTAGAGTTAAGGGCATAGGGTTTAGGGTTTAGGGTTTATACTTTAACTTGCATAACAAATTAAAGTACATTTCGTATCAGAGAAAAATTCATAAGACTAACAAATGGTATCAGAGCCAAAGTTATAAGTTTGAGTTACTTAGCAAACACTGGAGGGAATTAGACTGTCATTGTCTCGTCGTGATGCTATGCCTAATCAACTGACTTGCTTAATAAATTAAAGAACATTTGGTATCAGAGAAAAATTATATGACTAACAATTGGTATCAGAGCCAAAGCCACAAGTTACATAGCAAACACAGGAGATTATTGGAATTAGACTTTCATTATCTCGTCATGAAGCTATGACTAATCAACTGACTTGCTTAACAAATTAAAAAGTATATTTAGTATCAGAGAAAAACTCATAAGACTAACAATTGATATCTGAGTAAAAGTCATAAGTTTGAGTTACATAGCAAACTCTGGAGAGCATTGGACGGAAACTATCATTTTTTCTCATCGTGACTCTATGACTAATCAACTGTCTTGCTTAAGAAATTAAAGTACATTTGGTGTCAGAGATAAATTTGAAAGACTAACAATTGGTTTTTTTTTTGATAAGGAGGAAGTTGGTAACAACCAGGAAGTTCAAACTTGAGACCTTCTGGTGAGCAAGGGACTTTTGACAATTGGTATTAGAGCCAAAGCCATAAGTTTGAGTTACTTAGTAAACACTAGAGATTATTGGAATTAGACTGTCATTGTCTCGTCGTGATGCTATGACTAATCAATTGATTTGCTTAATAAATTAAAGAACATTTGGTATCAGAGAAAAATCATATGACTAACAATTGGTATCAGAGCCAAAGCCAGAAGTTACATAGCAAACACGGGAGATTATTGGAATTAGACTATCATTATCTCATCATAAAGCTATGACTAATCAACTGACTTGCTTAATAAATTAAAAAGTATATTTAGTATCAAAGAAAAAATCGTAAGACTAACAATTGGTATCAGAGTAAAAGCCATAAGTTTGAGTTACATAGCAAACTCTGGAGACCATTGGACGAAAACTGTCATTTTCTCATCGTGACTCTATGACTAATCAACTGTCTTGCTTAACAAATTAAAGTACATTTGGTGTCAAAGATAAATTTGAAAGACTAACAATTGGTTTTTTTTTTAAGGAGGGAAGTTGGTAACAACCAGGAAGTTCAAACTTGAGACCTTCGGGTGAGCAAGGGACTTTTGACAATTGGTATTAGAGCCAAAGCCATGAGTTTGAGTTACTTAGTAAACACTGGAGATTATTAAATACAAACTGTCATTTTCTCATCGTACTCTATTACTAATCAATAGACTTGCTTAACAAATTAAAGTACATTTGGTATCAAAGAAAAAATCGTAAGACTAACAATTGTATCAAAGCCAAAGCCATAAGTTTGAGTTAGTTTGCAAAAACTAGAGATTATTAGACTTAAATATCAGTGTCTCATCATGACTCTATGACTAATCAATTGACTTGCTTAACAAATGAAAGTATATTTCATATTTGAGCAAACGCCGACTAACAATTAGTACTAGAGCCAAAGCCATAAGTTTATCTTGCTTAGCAAACACTGGAGACTATTAGACTTAGACTGTCATTGTCTCACCGAGACTCTCTAAGTTATCAAGTGACTTGCTTAACAATTTAAAATACATTTTGTATTAAAGAAAAAATCGTAGGTCTAACAATTGATATCAGAGCATAAGCCATAAGTTTGAATTACTTAGAAAACAATGGAGATTATTGGACTTAGATTGTCATTGTCTCGTCGTGAGTATGAATTACCAACTGATTTTCTTATGAAACTAAAGTACATTTATCGGAGAAAAAAATCGTAAAACTAACAATTAGTATCAGAGCCAAAGCCATACGTTTGAGTTACTTAGAAAACAATGGAGATAATTGGGCTTAAACTATGATTGTCTCGTTGTGAGTCTATGACTAGTCAATTAACTTGCTTAACAAATTAAAGTATGCTTGGTATCAGAGCAAACGCTAACTAATAATTAGTATTAGATCCAATGCCATAAGTTTGAGTTACTTAGCAAACTCTAGAGATTATTGGACTTTGACTGTCATTGTCTCGTGATACCTCTATAACTAATGAACTAACTTGCTTAACTATTT
Organism: Macadamia tetraphylla; assembly: GCA_022985045.1. Lineage (NCBI taxonomy): Eukaryota > Viridiplantae > Streptophyta > Magnoliopsida > Proteales > Proteaceae > Macadamia > Macadamia tetraphylla. The sequence continues at coordinate 15,956 of JAJSZK010000622.1, read as the reverse complement.
AAAGTATATTTGATATCAGAGCAAATGCTGACTAATAATTAGTATCAGATCCAAAGCCATATGTTTGAGTTACTTAGCAAACACTAACGATTATCAGACTTAAATTTTTATTGTTTCGTCGTGACTCTATGACTAATAAACTGACTTACTTAATAAATTAAAGTATATTTGGTATCGAAGCTAATGCCAACAAATAGTTAGTATAAGAGGCAAATTCATAAGTTTGAGTTACTTAGCAAACACTAGAGATTATTTGACTTAGTCTAACATTGTCTCATCATGACTATCTGACTAATCAACTGACTTGCTTAACAAATTAAAATAAATTTGGTATCAGAGAAAAAATCGTAAGATTAAAAATTGGTATAAGAGCCAGAGACGTAATTTTGAGTTACTTAGAAAACAATAGAGAAAATTGGACTTACACTGTCATTTTCTGGTTTAGGTTTCAGGATTTAACCTTTAGGATTTAGGGTTTAGTGTTTAAAATTTATAATTTAGGGTTTAAGGTTTAGGGTTTATGATTTTTGGTTTAGGGTTTAGGGATTAGGGTTTAGGATTTAGGGTTTACTATTTAGGGTATTGGGTTTTGGGTTTTGGGTTTTGAGTTTTGGGTTTTAGGCTTTTACGGTTTAGGGATGTAATTTTGAGTTACTTAGAAAACAATGGAGATAATTGGGCTTACAATATCATTTTCTAGTTTAGGTTTCAGTATTTAGCCTTTAGGGTTTAGGGATTAGAGTTTAAGGTTTACGATTTAGGGTTTAAGGTTTAGAGTTTAGTGTTCTTGGTTTAGAGTTTCGGGTTTAGGGTTTAGGGTTTAGGGTTTAGGATTTTTGCTTAACAAATTAAAGTATACTTGGTATCAGAGCAAACGCTAACTAACAATTAGTATAAGATCCAAAGCCACTAACAATTAGTATAGATCCAAAGCCATAAGTTTGACTTACTTAGCAAACTCTAGAGATTATTGGACTTTGACTGTCATTGGCTCGTGATACCTCTATAACTAATAAACTAACTTGCTTAACTATTTAAAGTATATTTGATATCAGAGCAAATGCTGACTAACAATTGGTATCAGATCCAATGCCATAAGTTTGAGTTACTTAGCAAACACTGGAGATTATCAGACTTAGATTTTTATTGTCTCATCGTTACTCTATGACTAATAAACTGACTTGCTTAACAAATTAAAGTATATTTGGTATCAAAATAAACGCCGACAAACAGTTAGTATCAGAGGCAAAGCCATAAGTTTGAGTTACATAGCAAACACTAGAGATTATATGACTTAGTCTAACATTGTATCATCATGACTGTCTGACTAATCAACTGATCTACTTAACAAATTAAATTAAATTTGGTATCAGAGAAAAAATCGTAAGATTAAAAATTGCTATTAGAGCCAAAGCCGTAATTTTGAGTTACTTAGAAAACAATGGAGATAATTGGACTTACACTGTCATTTTCTGGTTTAGGTTTCAGGATTTAGCCTTGAGGGTTTAGGGTTTAGTGTTTAAGGTTTACGATTTAGGTTTTAAGGTTTAGGGTTTAGGATTTTTGGTTTTGGGTTCAGGGTTTAGGGATTAGGGTTTAGGATTTAGGGTTTACTGTTTAGGGTTTAGGGTTTAGGGTTTAGGGTTTTGGGTTTTGGGTTTTGGGTTTTAGGCTTTTATGGTTTAGGGACCTAATTTTGAGTTGCTTAGAAAACAATGGAGATAATTGGACTTACACTATCATTTTCTAGTTTAGGTTTCAGGATTTATCCTTTAGGTTTAGGGTTTAGGGTTTATGGTTTAGGGTTTAAGGTTTAGGGTTTAGGGTTTTTTGTTTAGGATTTACTATTTAGGGTTTAAGGTTTTGGGTTTTGGGTTATGGGTTTTAGGCTTTTATGGTTTAGGGTTTAGGTTTTGGAGTTTTGGTTTTAGGGTTTAGGGATTAGGGATTTAATGTTTAGTGTTTTGGTTTTGAGTTTAAGGTTTAGGGTTTAGGGTTTAGGGCTTTAGGGCTTTAGGGTTTAGGCTTAGAGGTTTAGGGTTTGGGGGATTATAGCTTAGGGTTTAGGGTTGGTGTTGTAGGGTTTTGGGTTTAGGGTTTATGGTTAATGGTTTTCAGTTTAGGGTTTAGGGAATAGGGTTCAGGGTTTAGGGTTTAGGGTTTAGGGTTTAGTGTTAATGGTTTAGGGTTCAGTTTTTAGGGTTTAGAGGCAAGTGTTTATGGTTTTTGGGTTTAGGGCTTATGGATTTAAGGTTTAGGGTTTTAGATTTTGGGTTTAGGGTTTAGGGTATAGGGCTTTAGGGTTTAGGCTTAGGGGTTTAGTGTTTGGGGATTATAGTTTGGGGTTTAGGGTTTGTGGTGTAGGTTTTTGGGTTTACGGTTTAGGATTTTGGGTTTGTGGTGTAGGGTTTAGGTTTTTGGGTATAGACTTTAGGCTTTAGGGTTTAGGGTTTAGGGTTTAGAGTTTAGGATTTATGGTTTATGGTTTAGGGTGTAGGGTTTATGGCTTATGTATTAGGGTTCAAGGTTTTGGGTTTAGGTTACTGGTTTATGGTTCAGGGTTTAGGGTTTAGGGTTTGGGGTTTAGGATTAGGGTTTATGATTTAGGGTTTAGGGTTTAGGCTTTAGGGTTTAGGCTTTAGGGTTTGGGGTTTAAGGTTTAGGGTTTAGGGTTAAGTGTTTTGGGTTTAGGGTATAGGGTTTAGGGTTTAGGGATTAGGGATTAGGGTTTAGGGTTTTTTGCGTTAGGGTTTAGTGTTTAGGGTTAATTGTTTGGGGTTGAGGGCTTGAGGTTTAAGCTATAGGGTTTTGGGTTTCGGGTTTATGGTTTAGTGTTTTGGGTTTATGGCTTTGGGATTGGGGTTTTGAGTTCGGTGTTTTGGTTTTAGGGTTTTGGTTTTAGGGTCTAGGGTTTAAGACTTAGGGTTTAGGGTTTAGGTTTAGGTTTAGTGTTTAGGTTTTTTTTTTTTGATAAATGGTGTGTATGTATTAAAAGGGGGAAAATATACTAAGTAAGGTAGCCTCGATCTCCTTTTCTAGACTGACCAAAAGAAAGGAAAAGAAGCCCCTAGAAACCATGCAGAACAGACCCTGCTTTACAATTGGTAAAAGCTGAAAAAATTACATTCTATAATAGTTCTTAAACTCAGCATCATCCTTCACTGAACTATTCAAATCCTTTGGGAAGTCCTGAGGTTGAATATTAATCTCAGCCTGGGTAACTGCAAAAGCTGCCAATAAATTAGCTGGCCTATTCACCTCTTTCCATACATGCTTGAATTCCTTCCTTAGTAATGACCTCGAAGTAATCTGGATCTTACTTTTAAGGACTTCGATATTCCAAGGTCCTTCAACCACACCATTTAGAATGTCTATAGCCACTTTGGAGTTTGACCGAATAGACACTCCCACGATATTCTTTACCACACAAAAGATAAGTCCACTGAGAATAGCAAATAATTCCAGCCACAAGACATTTGAACCTTCTCCCAAACCAACAAAAGCAACAAGTGGCACCCCCTCCTATCTCTGATAATTACTCCATATGATGCTTTTATCGTGTGTTAGAGAACCATCACAATGTAAAGCGACCATATCCTCTGGTGGCTAAAACCAGGAACAAACTCTAGGGATCACTACTTTCCAAGTGACTTTGATTCCCCAACTTGCTACTAAGTACTAGTTTCTAGAGTTGCATGTAGCAATAAAATTCAAAATTGAACACTTTACTTAAAATATCTAAAATTATAGCTTCCATAATCTGTGATCTATTTCGATTTTGGATTTGAAAATCCTGAAGTTTTTTTCTTCCCAAATGTGTTGTACAGTGGCACAGAAAGCTAACTTCCCCACAACTCTTAACGGATCACCATTATGAAACTCATTTTTGATCCACACTACAATCTCCATAACATTATCAGAAATTTTTCCCTTTTGATTGCAAAGTAATGCAACCTCCCCCATATAGAACATGTAAATGGATAATTAAAAAATAAATAATTTCTACTTTCCATACCTGCCCAATAGAAAATGCATTGAGGATTAATATTAATCCTTCTCTTGATGAGCTGATCCTTAGTTGGTAGAGCATCAACTAGACACCTCCATGTTGTAAATGAATGCCTTGGGATATTACCTTCAAACCACCCAGCTTTCTTCCAAGCAATCTTTCTCTCCTTTTTTTCTCACAATCTCCCATGCTGATTTGATTGTAAATACTGTGGGATCTCCTTTCCACACCACTAAGTCATCTTCCTCAGTGAAGTCTAGGGATAGATTGAAGGCATCCCCAAGCTTCTCTAAGATCTAATGTTGTAGCAGGAGTAGGGTGCCACTCTCCATATCTTGAAATTTCATCTACTGCAGCAAGATTAGGTAAACCAGAATCATACCTTATTCTTTCACCAAATATTTTGATAAGGAGACCTCTTGGATACCAATTATCCTGTCATAACTTAGTTGATCTTCCATTTCCCAATATATGCATAAACCCCAAACCCTAAACCCTAAACCCTAAACCATAATACCTAAACCCTATACCCTAAACCCTAACTTAGTTGATCTTCCATTTCCCACTATACCCTAAACCCACAACCCTAAGCCCTACACCCCAAACCCTAAAGCCCAAAACCCCAAACCCTAAAGCCTAAAAACCCTTAAACCCTAAACCTTCAACCCAAAACCGTAAACCTCTTAAAGCCTAAACCCTAAACCCTACACCCTATACCCTAAACCCTAAACCCTAAAACTCTAATACCTAAACCTTAAATCGTAAACCTTAAACCTTAAACCTTAAACCCTAAACCCAAAACCTTAAAACCTAAGCCCTAAACCCTACACCATATACCCTAAACCCTAAAACCTAAAACACTAATCCCCAAACCCTATACTATAAACACTAAACCTAAACAAGAAAACCAAAACCCTAAAACCTACAGTCTAAATCCAAAACCCCAAAATCCTAATCCTTAAACCCTAAGCCCAAAACCCTAAATCCTAAGACATAAACCCTAAACCCAAAACCCTAACCCCAAAACCCAAGCCCAAAAACCTAAACTTCAAACCCAAAAACCCAAATCCTCAAAACCTAAGCCCAACACCCCTAACACTAAACCCAAAACCTTAAGCCCTAAATCGTAAACCCAAATCCCTAAAGCCTAAAACCCAAACCCTAAATCCTAAACCCTAAACCTTAAACCTTAAACCATTGTCACTAAACACTAAACCTTAAACACTAAAGCTTAAACAATAAACCCTAAACCCTAATCCATACCCTTAAACCCTAAACCCTAAACCCTAAACCCTACACCCTAAAGCCTAAATCCTAAAACCTTAATCACCTAAACCTAAAAACCCAAATCCTTAAATTCTTAGCCAAAAACCCTAAACCCTAAACCTTAAACACTAAAGCTTAAACATTAAACCCTAAACCCTAATCCATACACCTTAAACCTTAAACCCTAAACCCTACACCCTAAAGCCTAAATCCTAAAACCTTAATCACCTAAACCTAAAAACCCAAATCCTTAAATTCTTAGCCAAAAACCCTAAACCCTAAACCTTATACCCCAAACCCGAAACCCTAAACCCTAAACCCTAAACCCAGTACCATAAATCCTAAACCCCAGACCCTTAACCCAAAACCCTGAATCCTAAACTCTAATCTCTAAACCCTAAACCTTAAACCGTAAACCCAAAACACTAAACCCAAAACCCTAAACCCTAAACCCGAACCCTAAACTCCAAACCCCAAACCCCAAACCCCAAACCCCAAACCGTAAATCCGAAATCCTAAACCCTAAACCCTAATACCAAAACCCTATACACTAAAACCGATAACCCTAAGCCCTACACCCTAAAACCCTAAATCCTAAACCTAAACCCTAAAGCCCTATACCCTACAACCGAAACCCAAAACCCCAAACTCTAAACCCAAAACCCTAATCCCTAATCCCTAAACCTAATCCTTAAACACTAAACCCTAAACCTTGAAACCTAATCCCTAAAAACTACACCCTAAAACCAAAAACCAATAAACCTACACCCTAAACCCTAAACCCTAAACCCTAAAACTAAAAACCCTAATTCTTAAACCCTAAGTCCAAAACCCAAAACCCTAAACCATAATGCCTATCCCTAAATCTTATACCCCAAACCCAAAACCCCAAACCCTAAACCTAAAACTATCATTGTCTCATTGTAGCTTAATGACTAATCAACTGACTTATTTAACAAATTAAAGTACATTTGGTATCAGAGAAAAAATAGTAAGACTAACAATTGGTATCAGGGCCAAAGCCACATAAGTTGAGTTATTCTACAAACACTAGAGATTATTAGACTTAAACTATCAATGTCTTATCGTGACTCTATGACTAATCAACTGACTTGCTTAACAAATTAAAGTATGTTTTGTATTTGAGCAAACGTCGACTAACAATTAGTATCAGAGCCAAAGCCATAAGTTTATGTTGCTCTTCAAAAATTAGAACTTATTGGACTTGGACTGTCATTGTCTCATCATGACTCTCTGACTAATCAAGTTACTTGTTTATCAATTTAAAGTACATTTTATAAAAAAAATAGGACTAACAATTCATATTAAAGCATAAGCCATAAGTTTGAATTACTTGGAAAACAATGGAGATTATTGGACTTAGACTGTTATTGTCTCATCATAAGTTTATGCATAAGCAACTGATTTGGTTAAAAAACTAAAGTACATTTCATATCGGAGAAAAAATCGTATAACTAACAATTGGTATCACAGCCAAAGCCATAAGTTTGAGTTACTTTGTAAACTCTAGAGACCATTGGATTAAACTGTCATTTTCTCGTCGTGACTCTATGACTAATCAACTAACTTGCTTAACAAATTGAAGTATATTTGGGATCAGAGAAAAATTCGTTAGACAAATAGTTCGTATCTTTTTTTTTCATAAGTAGGAAGTAAAGTAGGTAACAGCCAGGAGGTTCAAACTTGAGACCTCCTAATGAGCATGGGATCTTTGACAATTGGTATCAGAGCCAAAGCCATAAGTTTGAGTTACTTAGAAAACACTGGAGATTATAGGAATTAAATTGTCATTGTCTCATCGTGGCTCTATGATTAATCAACTAACTTGCTTAACAAATTAAAGTGCATTGGGTATCAGAGAAAAAATCGTAAAACTAACAATTGGCATCAGAGTGAAAGCCATAAGTTTGAGTTACTTTGCAAAGATTATTAGAATTAAACAATTATTGTCTTGTCGTGACTCTTACTAATCAACTGACTTGCTTAACAAATTAAAATATATTTCGTATCTGAGTAAACGTCGACTAACAATTATTATCAGAGCCAAAGCCACATGTTTGAGTTACTTTGTAAACACTGAAGATTATTGGACTTAGGCTGTCATTGTCTTGTCGTAAGTCTCTGACTAATTAAGTGATTACTTAACAATTTAAAGTACATTTTGTATCAAAGAAAAAAATCATAGAGACTAACAATAGGTATCAGAGAATAAGCCATAAGTTTGTGTTACTTAGAAAATAATAGAGATTATTGGACTTCGAATGTCATTTTCTCGTCATGAGTCTATGAATGATCAACTGACTTGCTTAAACAAATAACTTTGGTATAAAAAAAATCGTATGACTGACAATTGGTATCAGAGCCAAAGCCATAAGTTTGAGTTACTTATCAAACAATGGAGGCAATTGGACTTAAACTGTCATTGTTTTGTCATGACTCTGTTATTAATCAACTGACTTGCTTGAGGCAACTAGCAATTAATATAAGATCCAAAGTCATAAGTTTGAGTTACTTGGCAAACTTTGGAGATTATTGGACTTTGACAGTCATTGTCTCGTTGTACCTCTATTACTAATAAACTGACTTGCTTTACTAATTAAAGTTTATTTGATATCAAAGCAAACGCTAACTAACAATTAGTATCAGAGCCAAAGCAATAAGTTTGAGTTACTTAGCAAACACGGGTGATTATAGGAATTAGACTATCATTTTCTCATTGTAACTCTATGACTAATCAACTAAGTTGTTTAACAAATTAAAATACATTTGATCTCAGAGAAAAAATTGTAAGACTAACAATTGGTATCAGAGCCAAAGCCACATAAGTTTGAGTTAGTTTGCAAACACTAGATATTATTAGATGAAAACTATCAGTGTCTCGTCGTTACTCAATGACTAATCAACTGACTTACTTAAAAAATTAAAGTATATTTCGTATCTGAGCAATCGCCGACTAACAATTAGTATCTGAGCAATCCCCGACTAACAATTAGTATCAGAGTCAAAGCCATAAGTTTATGTTGCTTAGTAAACATTGGAGATTATTGAACTTAGACTATCATTGTCTAGTCATGACTCTCTGACTAATCAAGTGACTTGCTTAATAATTTAAAGTACATTTCGTATCAAAGAAAAATCATAGGACTTAGATCGTCATTGTCTCATCCTGAGTCTATGAATAATCAACTGATTTTTTATAAAACTAAAGCTCACTTGGTATCTAAAAAATATGTAAAACAAATTGTTGGTAACAGAGCCAAAGCCATAAGCTTGAGTTATTTAGAAAATAATGGAGATAATTGTTCATAACTAATCATTGACTCGTCGTGACTCTATGACTAATCAACTGACTTGCTTAGAAAGCTAAAGTACACTTGGTATCAGAGCAAACACTGACTAAAAATTAGTATAAGATCCAAAGCAATAAGTTTGAGTTACTTAGCAAACTCTGGAGATTATTAGACTTTGACTGTCATTGTCTTATGATACCTCTATAACTAATAAACTGACTTACTTAACAAATTAAAGTATATTTGATATCAGAGCAAACGCTGACTAACAATTAGTATCAAAGCCAAAGCCATAAATTTGAGTTACTTAGCAAACACTGGAGATTAGATTGTTAATATCTCATTGTGACTCTATGACTAATAAGCTGACTTGCTTAACATATTAAAATATATTTAGTATCAGAGCAAACACCGACAAATAGTTAGTATCAGAGATAAAGTCATAAGTTTGAGTTACTTAGAAAACACTGGTGACAAAGTCTATCATAGTCCCGTCGTGACTGTCTGACTAATCAACTAACTTGTGTAAAAAATTAAAATAACTTTGATATCAACGAAAAAATCATAAGATTATAAATTGGTATCAGAGCCAAAGACTTAAGTTTCAGTTACTTAGAAAATAATGGAGATAATTGGACTTAGACGTTTTTTCTGGTAGGTTTCAAGTTTTAGGATTTAGGTTTAGGTATAAATTAAAGGGTTAGGATCTAGGGTTTAGAGTTTAGGTTTATGGTTTAGGCTTTGGGTTTAGGGTTTAGGGATTAGGGTTGAGGTTTTAGGCTACAAGACTTAGGGCTTATGATTTAATGTTTAGGGTTTAGGGTTTACGGTTTAGGGTTTAGGGTTTAGGGTTTAGGGTTTAGGGTTTTAGGTTTACGGTTTAGGGATTAGAGATTAGGTTTAGGTTTTAGGATTTAGGGTTTAGGTTTTGTTTAGGTTTAAGGTTTAGAGTTTAGGGTTTAGGGTTTAGGCTTTAGGTAATGAGGTTTTTGTTTTAATGTTTAGGAATGGGTTTAAAGTTCATAGGTATTGGATTTAGGTTTAGGATTTAGGATTTTTAGGTTTAGGATTTAGGGATTTAGGGTTTAGGGTTTAGGGTTTAGGGTTTAGGTTTAGGTTAGCTTTAGCGTTCAGGGTTAGGTGTTTAGGGTTTGGGTTTAGGATTTAAGGATTAGGCTTTGGGGACTAGGGTTTAAAGTTTAGGGTTTATGGTTTAGGTGAGGGTTTATGGTTTAGTTTTTGGTTTAGGGTTTAGGGTTTAGGGTTTGGGGTTTGGGGTTTGGGTTTGGGGTTTAGGTTTAGGTTTAGGGTTTATGGTTTAAGTTTGTTTAGGGTTTAGGTTTAGGTTTGGGTTTGGGTTTAGGGTTTAGGGTTTAGGGGTTTAGGGGTTTGGGGTTTGGGGTTTGGGGTTTGGGGTTTAGGGTTTAGGGTTTAAGGTTTAGTGTTTGGGGTTTTGGGTTTAGGGATTAGGGTTTTGGGGTTTATGGTATAGGCCTTAGGCTGTGAGCTTTAGGGATTAGCATTTTAGGTTTTAGGTTTTCAGGTTTATGGTTTAGTGTTTTTTTTTTTGATAAAGAGTATGTATGTATTAAATGGGGCAAAATATATAGAGTATGACAGCCTCGATTTCCTTTTCTGGGTTGACTAGAAGAAAGGAAAAACAAGCACCTAGAAACCAAGCAGGACAGACCCTGCATTTCAAGAGGTAAAAACCTGAAATAACTGATATAAAATTACATTCTATAATAGATCATAAACTCAGCATCATCCTTCACTAAACTATTCAACTCCTCAGGGATGTCCTAAGGTTGAATAATAAACTCATCTTGGGTTGTTGCAAAAGCCGCCAAAAAATCGGTCGGCCTATTCACCTCTCTCCATATATGCTTGAACTCCTTCCTTAGAAAATACCTCGAAGTAATCTTGATCTTTCTTTTAAGTCCTTTCATGTTCCAAGGTCCTTCAACCACACCATTAAGAATGTCTATAGCCACTTTGGAGTCTGTCCGAATAGACACTCCCATGATGTTATTTTCCACACAAAAGAAAAGTCCTCTGAGAATGGCAAATAATTCCAGCCACAAGACAATTGAACCTTCTCCAAAACCAGCAAAAGCAACAAGTGGCACCCCCTCCGATCTCAGATAATACCTCCATATGATGCTTTATCATGTGTTAGAGAACCATCACAATGTAAACCAACCATATCCTCCAGTGGCAAAAACTAGGAACAAACTCTAGGGATCACTACTTTACTAGTGTTTATGGTTTAGCGTTTAGGGATTAGGGTTTTATTAAAATTTAGGGTTTAGGGTCTAGGGTTTAGGGTTTAGATTTTAGGTATTAGGGTTTAGTGTTTTGGATTAACGATTTGGGGTTGAGGCTTGGGGTTTAGGCTATAGGGTTTTGGGTTTAGGTTTTAAGGTTTAGTGTCTTTGGTTTAAGGTTTTGGGATTGTGGTTTTGGGTTTGGGGTTTGGGTTTTAGGTTACGGTTTTGGGTTTAGGGTTTAGAGTTTAGGGTTAAGATTTTGGGGTTTCGGGTTTAGGTTTTAGGTTTTGGGTTTAGGATTTTGGTTCAAAGTTTAGGTTTAGGCTTAGGTTATTGGCTTTAGGCTTTATGGTTTAGGTTTAGGGATTGGGTTTAGGATTTAGGGTTTAGTGTCTTGGATTTAAGGTTTTGAGATAGGGTTTTGGTTTGGTTTTGGTTTTGGTTTTGGGTTTTGGGTTTAGGGTTGGTTGGGGTTTACGGTTTAGGATTTTGGGTTCAAGGTTTAGGTTTAGGTTAAGGCTTAGGTTATTGGTTTAGGCTTTAAGGTTTATGGTTTAGAGTTTACGATTTAGGTTTAGGGGTTGGGTTTAGGATTTAGGTGTAAGTTTAAAGGGTTACGTTTAGGTTTTAGGTTTAGGTTAATGGTTTAGGTCGTTTTAGGTTTTGGGTTTAGGGTTTAGGTTTTAGGGTTTTGGGTTTAGGGTTTAGTGTTTAGGTTTAGGGTTTAGGGTTTAGGGTTTAGGTTTAGGGTTTAGGTTTTATGGTTTAGAAATTGTTTAGGTTTGGGGTTTGGGTTTAGGGTTAATGCTTTAGTGATGGGGTTTTTGGATTTAGGATTTAGGGTTTAGGTATACGGTTTAGGATTTGGGGTTTATTGTTTAGGGTTTTTGGACATGGCTTTAGGGTTTAGGTTTTAGGTAATGGGTTTAGGGATTAAGGATTAGGGTTTATGGTTTTGGGGTTTAGAGTTTGGGGTGTTGGTTTAGGCTCGGATAAGGCTTTAGGGTTTAGGAAAAGGCTTTAGGTTTAGGGTTTAGGTTTATGATTTAGGTATTAGGGTTTATTACTGGTTTAAGGTTTTGGGTTAGGGTTTAGGTTTTGGGGTTGGGGCATAGTACTTGAGGCTTTAATGTGTAGGGTTGAAGGTTTTGGGTTTTTGGTTTGTTGAAGGTTTAGGTTTTGGATTTAGGGTTTAAGGCTTTAGGGTTTAGGTTTGGGGGTTTAGGTTTTTGGGATTAGAGTTTACGGTTTAGGATTTAGGGTTTAGAGTTTAGGTTTTAGGGTTTTGGGTATAGGCTTTAGGTTTTACGATTTAAGGTTTAGAGTTAAGGGCATAGGGTTTAGGGTTTAGGGTTTAGGGTTCAGGTCTAGGGTTTCGGGTTTAGGGTTCGGTCTAGGGTTTCGGGTTTAGGTTTAGGGTTTATACTTTAACTTGCATAACAAATTAAAGTACATTTCGTATCAGAGAAAAATTCATAAGACTAACAAATGGTATCAGAGCCAAAGTTATAAGTTTGAGTTACTTAGCAAACACTGGAGGGAATTAGACTGTCATTGTCTCGTCGTGATGCTATGCCTAATCAACTGACTTGCTTAATAAATTAAAGAACATTTGGTATCAGAGAAAAATTATATGACTAACAATTGGTATCAGAGCCAAAGCCACAAGTTACATAGCAAACACAGGAGATTATTGGAATTAGACTTTCATTATCTCGTCATGAAGCTATGACTAATCAACTGACTTGCTTAACAAATTAAAAAGTATATTTAGTATCAGAGAAAAACTCATAAGACTAACAATTGATATCTGAGTAAAAGTCATAAGTTTGAGTTACATAGCAAACTCTGGAGAGCATTGGACGGAAACTATCATTTTTTCTCATCGTGACTCTATGACTAATCAACTGTCTTGCTTAAGAAATTAAAGTACATTTGGTGTCAGAGATAAATTTGAAAGACTAACAATTGGTTTTTTTTTTTTTGATAAGGAGGAAGTTGGTAACAACCAGGAAGTTCAAACTTGAGACCTTCTGGTGAGCAAGGGACTTTTGACAATTGGTATTAGAGCCAAAGCCATAAGTTTGAGTTACTTAGTAAACACTAGAGATTATTGGAATTAGACTGTCATTGTCTCGTCGTGATGCTATGACTAATCAATTGATTTGCTTAATAAATTAAAGAACATTTGGTATCAGAGAAAAATCATATGACTAACAATTGGTATCAGAGCCAAAGCCGGAAGTTACATAGCAAACACGGAGATTATTGGAATTAGACTATCATTATCTCATCATAAAGCTATGACTAATCAACTGACTTGCTTAAAAAATTTAAAAAAGTATATTTAGTATCAAAGAAAAACTCGTAAGACTAACAATTGGTATCAGTAAAAGCCATAAGTTTGAGTTACATAGCAAACTCTGGAGACCATTGGACGAAAACTGTCATTTTCTCATCGTGACTCTATGACTAATCAACTGTCTTGCTTAACAAATTAAAGTACATTTGGTGTCAAAGATAAATTTGAAAGACTAACAATTGGTTTTTTTTTTTAAGGAGGGAAGTTGGTAACAACCAGGAAGTTCAAACTTGAGACCTCCGGGTGAGCAAGGGACTTTTGACAATTGGTATTAGAGCCAAAGCCATGAGTTTGAGTTACTTAGTAAACACTGGAGATTATTAAATACAGACTGTCATTTTCTCATCGTAACTCTATTACTAATCAATAGACTTGCTTAACAAATTAAAGTACATTTGGTATCAAAGAAAAAATCGTAAGACTAACAATTGTATCAAAGCCAAAGCCATAAGTTTGAGTTAGTTTGCAAAAACTAGAGATTATTAGACTTAAATATCAGTGTCTCATCATGACTCTATGACTAATCAATTGACTTGCTTAACAAATGAAAGTATATTTCATATTTGAGCAAACGCCGACTAACAATTAGTACTAGAGCCAAAGCCATAAGTTTATCTTGCTTAGCAAACACCGAGACTATTAGACTTAGACTGTCATTGTCTCACCGAGACTTCTAAGTTATCAAGTGACTTGCTTAACAATTTAAAATACATTTTGTATCAAAGAAAAATCGAGGACTAACAATTGATATCGAGCATAAGCCATAAGTTTGAATTACTTAGAAAACAATGGAGATTATTGGACTTAGATTGTCATTGTCTCGTCGTGAGTATGAATTACCAACTGATTTTCTTATGAAACTAAAGTACATTTATCGAGAAAAAATCTAAAACTAACAATTAGTATCGAGCCAAAGCCATACGCTTGAGTTACTTAGAAAACAATGGAGATAATTGGGCTTAAACTATGATTGTCTCGCTGTGAGTCTATGACTAGTCAATTAACTTGCTTAACAAATTAAAGTATGCTTGGTATCGAGCAAACGCTAACTAATAATTAGTATTAGATCCAATGCCATAAGTTTGAGTTACTTAGCAAACTCTAGAGATTATTGGACTTTGACTGTCATTGTCTCGTGATACCTCTATAACTAATGAACTAACTTGCTTAACTATTTAAAGTATATTTGATATCAGAGCAAATGCTGACTAATAATTAGTATCAGATCCAAAGCCATATGTTTGAGTTACTTAGCAAACACTAACGATTATCAGACTTAGATTTTTATTGTCTCGTCGTGACTCTATGACTAATAAACTGACTTACTTAACAAATTAAAGTATATTTGGTATCGAAGCTAACGCCGACAAATAGTTAGTATAAGAGGCAAATTCATAAGTTTGAGTTACTTAGCAAACACTAGAGATTATTTGACTTAGTCTAACATTGTCTCATCGTGACTATCTGACTAATCAACTGACTTGCTTAACAAATTAAAATAAATTTGGTATCAGAGAAAAAATCGTAAGATTAAAAATTGGTATCAGAGCCAGAGACGTAATTTTGAGTTACTTAGAAAACAATAGAGATAATTGGACTTACACTGTCATTTTCTGGTTTAGGTTTCAGGATTTAGCCTTTAGGATTTAGGGTTTAGTGTTTAAAGTTTACAATTTAGGGTTTAAGGTTTAGGGTTTATGATTTTTGGTTTAGGGTTTAGGGTTTAGGATTTAGGGTATTGGGTTTTGGGTTTTGGGTTTTGAGTTTTGGGTTTTAGGCTTTTACGGTTTAGGGATGTAATTTTGAGTTACTTAGAAAACAATGGAGATAATTGGGCTTACAATATCATTTTCTAGTTTAGGTTTCAGTATTTAGCCTTTAGGGTTTAGGGATTAGAGTTTAAGGTTTACGATTTAGGTTTAAGGTTTAGAGTTTAGTGTTCTTGGTTTAGAGTTTGGTTTAGGGTTTAGGGTTTAGGGTTTAGGATTTTGCTTAACAAATTAAAGTATACTTGGTATCGAAGCTAAACAAGTAAAAACTAACAATTAGTATAAGATCCAAAGCCATAAGTTTGACTTACTTAGCAAACTCTAGAGATTATTGACTTTGACGTCATTGGCTCGTGATACCTCTATAACTAATAAACTAACTTGCTTAACTATTTAAAGTATATTTGATATCAGAGCAAATGCTGACTAAAAATTGGTATCAGATCCAATGCCATAAGTTTGAGTTACTTAGCAAACACTGGAGATTATCAGACTTAGATTTTTATTGTCTCATCGTTACTCTATGACTAATAAACTGACTTGCTTAACAAATTAAAGTATATTTGGTATCAAAATAAACGCCGACAAACAGTTAGTATCAGAGGCAAAGCCATAAGTTTGAGTTACATAGCAAACACTAGAGATTATATGACTTAGTCTAACATTGTCTCATCATGACTGTCTGACTAATCAACTGATCTACTTAACAAATTAAATTAAATTTGGTATCAGAGAAAAAATCGTAAGATTAAAAATTGGTATTAGAGCCAAAGCCGTAATTTTGAGTTACTTAGAAAACAATGGAGATAATTGGACTTACACTGTCATTTTCTGGTTTAGGTTTCAGGATTTAGCCTTGAGGGTTTAGGGTTTAGTGTTTAAGGTTTACGATTTAGGTTTTAAGGTTTAGGTTTAGGATTTTTGGTTTAGGTTCAGGGTTTAGGATTAGGTTTAGGATTTAGGGTTTAT
>JAJSZK010000621.1:0-10570 GCA_022985045.1 Macadamia tetraphylla | reverse complement strand
TCATTGAGCCACAATGAGACAATGACAGTCTAATTCCTATAATCTCCAGTGTATCCTAAGTAACTCAAACTTATGCCTTTAGCTCTGATACCAATATTCAAAGGTCCCATGCTCATCAGGAGGTCTCAAGTTCGAACCTCCTAGTTGTTACCTACTTCACTCCCTACATACCAAAAAAAAAAAAAAAGATACCAGCTGTTAGTCTTACAAATTTTTCTCTGATACCAAATGTATTTTCATTTGTCAAACAAGTCAGGTTAGGGGATTTGGGTTCAAGGTTAGGTGCTTGGGATTCAGGGTCTAGGATGTAGGGTGTTAGAGTTTTGGTTTAGGGTTTAGGGTCTAAAATTTAGGGTTTAGAGTTTTGGGTTTTTGATTTAGGGATTAGCGTTTAGGGTTTAGGGTTTAAGATTTAGGATTTAGGGTTTAAGGTATAAGGTTTATGATTTAGGGTTTAGGGTTTATTGTACAGGGTTTAGGATATAGGGTTTAGGGTCAAGCTATGACTAGTCAATTGACTTGCTTAACAAATTAAAATATATTTGGTATAAATAATTGGTATCTAAGTTTGAGTTACTTAGAAAACACTGGAGATTATTAGAATTTGACTATCATTGTCTTCTGATGCTATGACTAATCAACTGACTTGCTTAACAAATTAAATTATATTTGGAATAAAAAAAATCGTACAATTAACAATTGATATCAGAGCCAAAGCCATAAGTTTATATTACATAGCAAACACAGGAGATTATTAGAATCAATCTTGTCATGAAGCTATGAGTAATGAATTGACTTGCTTAATAAAATAAATTACATTTGGTATCGGAGAAAAAATAATAATACAAACAATTGGTACAAAGCAAAAGCGATACGTTTGAGTTACTTACCAAACATTGGAGACCATTGGACTTAAACTGCCATTATCTCGTTGGGACTCTATGACTAATTAATGGACTTGCTAAATAAATTAAAGTAAATTAGGTAATAGAGAAAAAATCATAAGACTAACAATTGATATTTTTTTTTTGATAGATTGGGAGGGAAGTAAGTAACAATTAGAAGGTTCGAACTTGAGACCTCCTGGTGTGCATGAGACTTTTGACAATTGGTATCAAAGCCAAAGCCTTAAGTTTGAGTTACTAAACAAACGCTGGAGATTGATGAAAGTAAACTGCCATGTCTTATCCTTACTAATCAACTAACTTGCTTAACAAATTAAAGTACATTTGATATCAGAGAAAAACCATAATTTGAGTTACTTAACAAACACTGGAGATTATTAGAAATAAACTGTCATTTTCTCATGGTGACTCTGTGACTAATCAATTGACTTTCTTAACAAATTTAAGTACATTTGGTATCATAGAAAAAATTATAAGACTAATAATTGCTATCAGATCTAAAGACATAAGTTTGAGTTACATAGCAAACACTGGAGATTATTGGAATTAGACTGTCATTGTCTCATCATGACCCTTTTGCTAATCAACTAACTTTCTTAACAAATTAAAGTATATTTGGTATCAGAGAAAAATTCGTAAGACTAACAATTGGTGTCAGAGCCCAAGCCATAAATTTGAGTTACTTAGAAAACAATGGAGATAATTAGACGTAAAGTATCTTTGCCTCATCATAACTATGACTAATCATCTGGCTTGCTAAAAAAGTTTAATTGCTAAAAAAGTTAAAGTATATTTTATATCTAAAGAAACACTGACTAACAATAAGTATCAGATTCACAGCCATATGTTTGAGTCACTTAGCAAACTATGGAGATTATTAAACTTTGATTGTCATTGTCTCATCAAACCACTATTACTAATAAATGACTTGCTTAACCAATTAAAGTATGTTTGGTACCAGAATAGATGCTGACTAATAATTGGTATCAAAGATAAAGCCATAAGTTTGAGTTACTTAGCAAGCAATGGAGATAATTGGACTTAGAATGTCATTTTCTAGTTTAGGTTTCAGGATAAGCATCTAGGTTAAGGGTTTAGTGTTTAAGGTTTATGGTTTAGGTTTTGATTTTTGGGGTTTTTGGGGTTTTGGCTTTTAAAGGGTTTTGTGTTTAGTGTTTAGGTTTATGGTTTTTGCATTAGAGTTTTAGGTTTAGGTTTAGGGATTTGGGTTGGGTGTAGGGTTTAGGGGTTTGGTTTTGGGTTTAGGTTTTAGGGTTTAGAGTTTAGGGTTTAGGGTTTAGGATTTAAAGGGTTTTGGGTTTTAGGATTTATGGTTTGGGTTTAGGTTTTGTGGTTTTGGTTTTGGGTTTAGGGCTTTGGGGGGTTTATGGTTTAAGGTTTTGGATTTAATGTTTTTGGGGTTTTGGGTTTAAGGTAAGAGATTTAGGGGTTTTGCCTTAGGGGTTTAGGGTTGGGGATTATCGGGTTTGGGTTTAGGGTGTGTAGGTGTTGGGTTTAGGCAGCTTAGGTTTTAGGGTTTAGGGTTTAGGATTCAAGCATTAGGCTTTGGGGTTTAGGGTTTACATTAGAATTTAGGGTTTAGAGATAGGTTTACGGTTTAGGGTGTAGTGTTTATGGTTCAGTGGTTTAGGTTTAGGCTTTTTGGGGTTTTGGTTAACAGTTTAGGGTTCAAGATTTAGGGTTTAAGGTTTGGGGTTTAGGATTTAGAGTTTAGGGTTTACTTTTGGGGGTTTTGGGATTAAGGTTTGGGGTTTAGTGTTTTAGGTTTAGGGGTTTAGGGATTGGGGTTTTGGGGTTTGGGGTTTAGGGTTCAAGGTTTGGGGTTTGGGGTTTTGGGGGCTTTAGACTTTAAGGTTTTGGGTTTATAGTAGACTATCATTTTCTCGTGGTGACTCTATGACTAATCAACTGATTTGCTTAATAAATTAAAGTATATTTTATGGGAAAAAAAATCATAAGATTAATAATTGGTATGGGAGCCAAAGCCATAAGTTTGAGTTACATAGCAAACACGGAGATTATTGGAATTAGACTATTGTCTTTTCATGAAGGAACTAATCAACTAACTTGCTTAACAAATTAAAGTACATTTGACGTAGAAAAGAACGAAGACTATCAAATGGTATCGAGCAAAAGCTTTAAGTTTGAGATACTTAGCAAACACATGAGACCATTGGACTTAAATTGTTATTGTCTCGTAAACTTTATAACTAATCAATGACTTGCTTAACAAATTAAAGTACAATTGATGTCGAAGAAAAATTCTTAAGACTAACAATTAGTATTTTTGTTTTTGATAGGTAGAGAGGTAAGTAGGCAACAACCAGGAGGTTCAAACTTGAAACCTCCTGGCCAATACCATAAGTTTGAGTTACTTAGAAAACACTGGAGATTAATGAAATTAGACTATCATTATCTTGTTGTGACTCTATGACTATTCAACTGACTTGCTTAATAAATTAAAGTACATTTGGTATCAAAGAAAAAATCATTAGACTAATAATTGGTATCAGAGCCAAAGCCATAAATTTGAGTTAGTTTGCAAGCAGTACAGATTATTAGACCTAAATTATCATTGTCTCATCGTGATTCTTTAAGTAATCAACTAACTTGCTTAACAAATTGAAGCATATTTTGTATCCGAGCAAACGCCTAACAATTAGTAACGGGCCAAAGCCTTATGTTTGAGTTACTTAGCAAACAGGGAGATTATTAGAATTAGAGCATTTTTCGCATGGCTCTACAACTAATCCATTGATTTTCTTAACAAATTAAAGTACATTTGGTCAAAGAAAAAATCATAAGACTAACAATAGGTATCAGAGCCAAAGCTATAAGTTTGAGTTACTTTGCAAACATTAGAGATTATTAGACTTAAACTATCATTGTCTCATCATGACTCTATGACTAATCAACTTACTTGCTTAACGTATTATAGGCTGAGCAAATGCCGACTAACAATTAGTATCAAAGTCAAAGTCATAAGTTTGAGTTACTTAGCAAACACTGGAGATTATTAGACTTAGACTGTTATTGTCTTGTCGTGACTCTTTAACTAATCAAGTGACTTGCTTAACAATTTAAAGTACATTTCCAATTCTTCTTCCAATTTGAATTTACTTAATAAGAAAACCCTACCTCTTAAGAAGAATGGTGTGGCCAGGAAGATGACATTCTAACATCAACATATTGAGGTCAATTCACATTTGAAAAAACCATTTCAAGAAGTTGGAGCTATGAAGGCGACTGGTGGGGTCCAGAGTAATCTTTCAAACAAATCTATTAAATGAATTGCGTATGTTGAAATGTGAGGGGGCTTAATGCTTCTGAAAAACACAGGGGGTTAAGAATTTGATAGCAGAGAAAAATATAAAATTGGAGATTCTTTTTTAAAAGAAGGTGAAGGAAGAAAATATAACTACAGTGTTTAGTGCTTTAAGGAGGGAGTGGAAGTATGTGCATAATTGTAGAGTAGGGAAGCTGCCCAATTTGGGGGGTTGGGATGACACTTTATCTACAGTAGACTATGACCTTTTCACATCCCAATTACATATGAAGATAAAAATTAAAGGAACTTCATTGGGGTTTATGTGCACTGCTGTGTATGCCTCAAATAGTGTGGAGGAAAGGAGAGAATTATGGAGGGATATTGTGCAAATGTCTCAAGGAATGTCAGTTCCTTCGGTTGTTTTAGGGGACTTCAATGTGGTGAGAGGTCAACATGTAAAGAAAGGGGGGAGGAGATTAGGCAGGGTCTAGTAGAGGAGTTTAATAATTGTGTACTATAATGTTGACCTGTTTGATCTGAAATGGAAGGGTAATTTATTTACTTGGAGTAATGGGAAAGATGATTTGAATAGAGTGAGCTGTAAGCTGGATAGGGTGCTTTGTAATAATGAATGAGTTGATAAATTTAAATATTCATAGGCAGTATTCTTGAATCCTGAAATCTCAGACCACTGTCCTATTCTCTTGAATATTCTGGAGGAGAACTTTGGACCTAAACCTTCGGGTTTTTTGGGGACTTGGACAGATGAGGAGTTCAAGGATATTGTGAAAAGGGGTTGGGATCTTCCAATTAAGAAATATTTGATCCTTTACTTGGGTTTGCTACTAAGTTGAGGAATGTTAAGAAGGAATTGAAAGGGTGGAATAAGGAGCATTTTAGTGACGTGTTTAATGTAGTAAAAGAGGCTGAAGCTGTTCTTTCTGATATTCAAGATAAATTCTTCCAATCATGGTGATGATAATCTGGTTTGTTAAGAAAAGGAGGCTAATAAGAAATTATAGGAGGCTTTGAAGAGAGATGAGAGATTTCTCAGAGAGAAGTCAAGAGTGAAGTGGTTGCAGCTAGGAGATGGAAATAACAAATTTTTTCATAAGGCAATGAGGGGAAGGCAGCATCGAAATAACATTCTAGAAATTGAGGGAAGCAATGGGGCTATTGTTGATGAACCTAATCTTATTAAGAATGAGACTGTTGAATTTTATAAGAACCTATTTGGGGCTGAACAGGAGGATGTGGAATTCTATCCTAGTGATATCCCTTTGTGTGGTACCCTCTCCATTGACCAGCAAGAGATGTTAGAAAAAACTGTTTCTAATGATGAAATCATGAAGGTTGTGTTTGCTATGAAGAGCACAAAGGCTCCTGGACCTGATGGGTTTGGTGCTAGTTTCTTCAAACACTCTTGGAAAATTGTCGGAGAGGACCTTACAATTGCTATCAAGTGGTTCTTTAGAAATGCTGTTATGCCATCCTCTATTAATGCTACTTTTCTCTGCCTAATCCCTAAATTAAAATAGAGGGCATCATTTGCTAGGTTTAGGGCGATTGCATTATGTAATATCTTTTACAAGGTTATTGCAAAACTTATCACTAATAGGTTACAAGGAGTTATTGGGGATCTAGTTAGTGAAAATCAGTCAGCATTTAATAAAGAGAGATCTATTACTGATAACATTCTAATTTGTTATGATATTGTAAGAGATATTGAACAAAGAAGGGCTCACCCTACTGCAGTACGGAAGATAAACTTACATAAAGCATATGACTCATTGAGTAGAAAATTCCTTTTGGAGATTATGGGAAGAATGGGATTTCCTCCTCTACCTATGAATTGGATCAAGGCTAATTGCACTACTCCACATTCTCCCCTTTTTGTTAATGGAAGTCCAGGGATACTTTATGGGGGAAGGGATTAGGGGATCCTCTGTCACCCATTGACTATGGCAATGGAAGGGTTCACTGAGTTAGAAGGAAGTTAGTAGTGGATGGGAAGATCATTCTTCTTCTAGGTAAAGAGCAACTGTCCATCTTATCTTTGCAGATGATCTTATGATCTTTGTAAAGGTTGTTAGTGAATCGTGATGTTTTGGGGGCTCTAGAAGAGTTTGCATCCTTCTGGGTTGCATCTTAATAGAGCTAAGTTGTCCTACCCCATTCATAAGAACCAACCAATGACAAAGCTAACCATTGACTTAAATTGTTATTGTCTCGTCAGTGACTTTATAACTAATCAACTGACTTCTTAATAAATTAAAGTACAATTGATGTCAAGAAAATTCTTAAGACCACAATTAGTATTTTTGTTTTTGATAGGTAAGGAGGTTAGGTAACAGGAAGGAGGTTCAAACTTGAAACTCCCGTGAGCATGGTACCTTTGATGATTGGTATCGAGCCAAAGCCATAAGTTTAAGTTACGAGAAAACATCAAGATTAATGAAATTAGACTATCATTGTCTTGTTGTGACTTCTATGACTATTCAACTGACTTGCTTAACAAATTAAAGTATATTTGGTATCGAGAAAAAATTTGTAAGGCTAAAATTGGTATCGAGCCAAAGCCATAAATTTGAGTTACTTCAAAACAATGGAGATAATTGACTTAAACTATCATTGCCTCATCGTGACTCTATGACTAATCATCCGCTTGCTAAAAAGTTTAATTATATTTCATTTTTGAACAAACTAACAATAAGTATCGATTCAAAGCCATAAGTTTGAGTCACTTAGAAAACTATGGATATTATTGAACTTTGACTGTCATTGTCTCATCAAACCTCTATTACTAATAAATGATTTGCTTAACCAATTAAAGTATGTTTGGTATCAGAGTAAATGCCGACTAATAATTGGTATCAGAGGCAAAGCCATAAGTTTGAGTTACTTAGCAAGCAATGGAGATAATTGGACTTAGAATGTCATTTACTGGTTTATGTTTCAGGATATAGCATCAAGGCTTAAGGGTTTAGTATTTAAGGTTTATGGTTTAGGGTTTTGGATTTTGGGTTTCGGGTTTAGACTTTAAGGTTTAGTGTTTAGTGTTTAGTGTTTAGGGTTTATGGTTTTATGATCAGGATTTTAGGTTTAGGGTTTAGGGATTTGGTTTGGGTTTGGGTTTAGGTTTAGAGTTTTTTGGATTTAGAATTTAGGTTTAGGATTAGGATTTAAGGTTTAGGGTTTTAGGTTTTTATGGTTTAGGTTTAGGTATTGGGGTTTTTGGGTTTGGGTTTAGGGTTTGGGGTTTAGGGTTTTAAAGGGTTTTTGGGATTTAATGTTTTGTTTAGGTTTAAGGTAAGATTTAGGTTTACTTAGGTTTAGGGTTTGGGTTTATCGGTTAGGGTTTAGGTTGTTGTGGTGTTGGGTTTAGGGTATAGGCTCTAGGTTTAGGGTTTAGGGTTGGATTTTAGGCTTGGGGTTTAGGGTTTAGTTTAGAATTTAGGGTTTAGGTAAAAGGTTAGGTTTGGGGTGTAGTGTTTATGGTTCAGGTTTAGGTTTAGGTTTTTGGGTTTAGGTTAAGTTTAGGGTTCAAGATTTAGGTTTAGGTTTGGGGTTAAGATTTAGGTTTAAAGGTTTGGGTTTAGGATTTTATGGTTTAGGTTGGATTTAAGGTTTTGTTTTGGGGTTTGGGGTATAGGTTTTAGGTTTAGCCTTAGTTTGGGGTGGGATTATGGTGGGTTTAGGTGGTGTAGGGTGGGTTTGGGGTATAGGTTTAGGTTTTATGGTTTAGGATTTAAGTTTCAAGGCTTGGGGTTTGGGGTTACTTAGGATTTGGGGTTTGAGTATAGGTTTAAGGTTTAGTGTGTAGTGTTTTGGGTTTAGGTTAATGGTTTAGGTTCAGGGTTTAGGTTTAAGGTTTGGGGTTTAGGATTTGGGGTTTAGGTTTACGGTTTAGGTTTAGGATTAAGGTTTGGGGTTTAGTGTTTTAGGTTTAGGGTTTAGGATTAGGGTTTTAGGTTTGGGGTTTATGGATTTAAGTTTTAGGGTTTGGGGTTTAGGGCTTAGGATTTAGGCTTTAGACTTTAAGGTTTTGGGTTTATAGTTTAGACTATCATTTTCTCGTGGTGACTCTATGAATAATCAACTGATTTGCTTTACAAATTAAAGTACATTTGGTATCAGAAAAAAATACAATTGGTATCAGAGCCAAAGCCACAAGTTTGAGTTACATAGAAAACACTGGAGATTATTGGAATTAGACTGTCATTGTCTTTTCATGAAGGTATGACCAATCAACTGACTTGCTTAATAAATTAAAGTACATTTGGTATCAGAGAAAAGAACGTAAGACTATCAATTAGTATCAGAGCAAAAGCTATAAGTTTGAGATACTTAGCAAACACATGAGACCATTGGACTTAAATTGTTATTGTCTCGTCGTGACTTTATAACTAATCAACTGACTTGCTTAACAAATTAAAGTTAATTGATGTCGAAGAAAAATTCTTAAGACTAACAATTAGTATTTTTATTTTTGATAGGTAAGGAGGTAAGTAGGTAACAGCCAGGAGGTTCAAACTTGAAACTCCTGGTGAGCATGGTACCTTTGACGATTGGTATCAGAGCCAAAGCCATAAGTTTGAGTTACTTAGAAAACACTGGAGATTAATGAAATTAGACTATCATTGTCTTGTTGTGACTCTATGACTATTCAACTGACTTGCTCAACAAATTAAAGTACATTTGGTATCAGAGAAAAAATCATAAGACTAACAATTGGTATCAGAGCCAAAGCCATAAGTTTCAGTTAGTTTGCAAGCAGTAGAGATTATTAGACCAAAATTATCATTCTCTCATCGTGACTCATTGAGTAATCAACTAACTTGCTTAACAAATTGAAGCATATTTTGTATCTGAGCAAACGTCGACTAACAATTAGTAACAGAGCCAAAGCCTTAAGTTTGAGTTACTTAGCAAACACTGGAGATTATTGGAATTAGACTGTCATTTTCTCGTCATGTCTCTATAACTAATCCATTGATTTTCTTAACAAATTAAAGTACATTTGGTCAGAGAAAAAATCGTAAGACTAATAATTGGTATCAGAGCCAAAGCCATAAGTTTGAGTTTCTTTGCAAATATTAGAGATTATTAGACTTAAACTATCATTGTCTCATCGTGACTCTATGACTAATCAACTTACTTGCTTAACGTATTAAAGAATATTTTGTAACTGAGCAAATGCCGACTAACAATTAGTATCAGAGCCAAAGTCATAAGTTTGAGTTACTTAGAAAACACTGGAGATTATTAGACTTAGACTGTTATTGTCTTGTCGTGACTCTTTGACTAATCAAGTGACTTGCTTAACAATTTAAAGTACATTTCCAATTCTTCTTTCAATTTAAATTTACTTAATAGGAAAACCCTATCTCTTAAGAAGAATGGTGTGGCCAGGAAGATGACATTCTAACCTCAACGTATTGAGGTCAATTCACATTTGAAAAAACCATTTCAAGAAGTTGGAGCTATGAAGGCGACTGGTGGGGTCCAGAGTACTCTTTCAAACAAATCTATTAAATGAATTGCATATGTTGAAATGTGAGGGGACTTAATGCTTCTGAAAAACAAAGGGGGGTTAAGAATTTGATAGAAGAGAAAAATATAAAATTGGAGATTCTTTTTGAAAAGAAGGTGAAGGAAGAAAATATAGTTCTTTAAGGAGGGAGTGGAAGTATGTGCATAATTGTAGAGTAGGGAAAGCTGCTCCAATTTGGGGGGGTTGGGATGACACTTTATCTACAGTAGACTATGACCTTTTCGCATTTTAATTACATATGAAGATAAAAAATTAAAGGAACTTTATTGGGGTTTATGTGCACTGCTGTGTATGCCTCAAATCGTGTGGAGGAAAGGAGAGAATTATGGAGGGATATTGTGCAATTGTCTTAAGGAATGTCAGTTCCTTCAGTTGTTTTAGGGGACTTCAATGTGGTGGGAGGTCAACATGTAAAGAAAGGGGGGAGGAGATTAGGCAGGGTCTAGTAGAGGAGTTTAATAATTGTGTATTATAATGTTGACCTGTTTGATCTGAAATGGAAGGGTAATTTATTTACTTGGAGTAAGGGGAAAAGGGGGATTTGAATAGAGTGAGTCGTAAGTGGATAGGGTGCTTTGTAATAATGAATGGGTTGATAAATTTAAATATTCAGAGGCAGTATTTTTGAATCCTGAAATCTCAGACCACTGTCCTATTCTCTTGAATATTCTGGAGGAGAACTTTGGACCAAAACCTTTCATGTTTTTTGAGACTTTGACAGAGCATGAGGTGTTCAAGAATATTGTGAAAAGGGGTTGGGATCTTCAAATTAAGAATTATTTGATCCTTACTTGGGTTTGCTACTAAGTTGAGGAATGTTAA
>JAJSZK010000620.1:0-11585 GCA_022985045.1 Macadamia tetraphylla | reverse complement strand
GTCATATGAGAACGATCTCTTGTGTGAACCTAATCCGATCTAGTGAAATAACACCCCAACCTTATAAAATTCACTTTCCTTTGATGTCTGCGTGTCTCACTGGTCCTAAAACTGTTGCAGGGCCGCAAGAATCAGAGAGCCTTATTTTCCCCAAATGGTATAAATCCAACCCGTCTAGAAAAATATATATATATATATATATATATATATATAAATCCGACCTTGATGGACTTGAATTTCCGGGTTTACCCGGGTCCACTCATTGATGATTGATTGGGCCTTTGCTTTTTCGATCCGAGGGTCAGTTCACATCAAGGAACTTTATATCCACGCAGCACCCGGGGGCCGGGGCCGGTGGGCCGTGTCGCTTTTTCGAGGTGGCCTCTAATTGCATGTTTGGTGGGTCCATTTGTGATGTAATTTGGCAACCTGACGATGTTTGGGTGAGGCAGAGACACATGTCACACAAATACTAAAACGCCTGTCCCTTCAATCGTCGGTGGGTGAGGACCACAATGGTCCAATCAAGTCTTTACCTACTATTTGCCAGCAATTCAACAAGTACATTTCTTCAACCAATAAATAAATAAATAAATAGATAAATTTCTTCAATTCCCCTGGGGTTAGGACAAGTAAAATACAATTTACATGAAAATGAAAATCCCCAAATGATTAAGATCAAGCTATGGTTTCCCTTTATAAAATAATATGGACAAAAAATGAAAAGAAAAAATAACATAAAATTGAATTGCAAACATCAGTGGTGGTGGTTAAGGGTGTCAACAGGTGGGTTCAACTGGATTTGATCGGGTCTAATCGATTTCCAATTAGTTAATTGGTCCTTGAAGTTGAGACCATGATCGATTCGGTCAGCTACCAGCCTGTAATCATTATTATATACCAATCGGGCAAAAGTTGGTTTAATCAGTTTGGTTAAACTCATTTTGGACTGATTAATCAACCAATAAACTAAATGAGACTAAATTCCGTTGGCTCTAATTGGTTGCAAAGTATATAGATAAATACATGTGGGTTCGCAGGCATGATATTTACACAAAAGAATAACAATTCACGTATCAAGTACACAAAAAGGGGGTCATCAAAAGAAACAAAAAGTGAAACTCAGACGGCCAATATCTGGGTCCCGACGACCCTGACATGCAATCCGTCTGCTCATACTCCTCGGGGACCCACCAATCCTCATCGAAAAACTCAACTGTGGGGCCCAACCCTTGATCTTCAGGCTGTTGACCTGCAAAATCATCTAAAAGAGGTGCGCACGTGGGATGAGCTCACTAGCTCAGTAAGTAAAAAGAAGGACCACACAACAATCACATCCATATGCACTATATGCCATGCAATTCATTTTAAATCTCATCCACCTAAGCAACATTACTAAGTCTTTGGTTTGGTGCTACTACAACCACAGTGCGCGTATGCCCCGGGTACAAGCTGCGAACTCCATCCCGCGATACGCCCATAGGGTTGTCGGAGAAGGCCCACTGTGAGTACTCGGAAAAGTAAAGCATGCCGACTACCGGCTTTCAACATAAAAGTAAATGACAGAAAGTAAAGGTGTTGACCCCTAGCAATTTAAAAGCAGTACGATTGGCCCTCTTGAATATACCACTAAGGTTGTCGACTGTCCTAATGACCAGCCGGGCGTATATCTAACCGCCACAGTGACCCGACAACCGCGACCACTGCTTCCCCCTAGGTGATAACCCAACACCTCAACCCCTGTTGGGAATGGTCATAGCACAAGAAGATGATAACCCTAAACCGCATGCTCCTATATGACATAGTACGATTGCATAATGTCACCGCGTCCCATTCCACGGGCCACCAATGCACTCATTTCCAAGCCGACTACGGCATCTAGTCTAATAGTGCATCATGCACAGTGATTCCATCATTCATCACATAAGCACAATAATCATTTAGCATTGAGAATATAAAACACAACACACATGTCATAATCATATGAGGATGACTAAGCTACACATAATTTGTATGATGACATAGCTAGTCTAGATACAATTGAATGATGCCAAACAAGCCTCAAAATAAATTCAAACGTCCTCTCCCCACTTACCTATTGTGTACAAAGACTCACACCCGGTACGGATGAGATCCGGCGCGAGAAACGTAAATAAGTGAAGGGGGTTAGCATTTCACCACTTTAGGGTCAAAACTAACAAGATTCGATGGTTAAATCATGTTTAGAATCATAAAAGAAGTTTGCACGTCCGTTTTGGGTCCATTCGGACACAAAAATCACGTTGGGGGCCTCTCGGGTAGGTTGGACAGCTCACCTGTCACGGCCCACCTGTCTTCTCAGGTGGGCGGGCCGGCCCACCGGTCTTCTCAGGCGGGCTATTCGGCCCTCCGGTCTTCTCAGGTGGGCCATTCGGCTCGCCAATCCTGGCCCACCAGTCCTAGCCGAGGGCCTGCCTTCTCAGACAGCCATCGTCCCATATTTCACCCGAGAGGGCGAAAATTGCCTTCTTCCTTGAAACTTTCCCCAACCTTTGGGAAATCAAATGGGGCTTTCCAATCACATTTTTCACACATCCAAGGTCTTATAAGATGATTCTAACTTAGATCTAAGTTAGATTTAATGATTGAAAAGCCATCTTACCTTTTTTGCTCAAGAACTCTTTCAAAACCCCAAAATCACTTCTTAGCTCAAGAAATCACCAATGCTTCTCCAATCTTATAAACACTTCTTCAAATCCTTCAAAATCAACACATAGACCATCTATTAAACCTTAGATTCATCATCTCAAGGGGGATTTACAAGACCTCAAGGAACTCTACCCAAATCAAGGGTTTTACTTAGGTTTGGTGAAAGTTTAAGAAACATAGCCTTTGCTCACCTCCAATCGTAGATCTCGTGTTGGGGATCACTCTTTCGGCGTCGGAATGGGAAGATCAAACCTTGGCGCCGCTTAAATCCATTTCTTCTTCCTCTTCCTTCCCCTATCTTCTTCTTCGTTCTCTTTTCTTCCTCCTTTTCTCTCTCCTCTTTACTCTTCTTACCAACTCTTTAGTGTAATAATGAGAAAATGAAAAACACAATAAATGTTATTTATACTTTTTTAAAACATCTAGTAACCACATGGGTGGGTCACTCAGGTTGGCGGATGCGCCAACCTGTGACCGCCCACCTGAGGGCCGAAATTTGGCCAACAAGTGGGATTTTGATGGAATTCGACTCTCCGCATGTATCTCACTCTCGGCACAAGGTATATTATATGTATGCACTTTAGGATATGGCTACATACCAGCATTATCCGTACATGGCCTTATGATACATGCATGTGCACGGCTTGGGTACACCCGTCTCCTCTGGCACTGACTCGGACTTGTCTGGCCAACCTGTGTTCAAAGTCACCCTTACCATCATGGTCAATAAGGAACCCGCCTTAACCCTCTCTGGTTCGGGTCCTGTATGGTTAAAGCCAGGTCAACCGTGTAATTAGACCAGGTTTAAAAGTAGGGTATCCATTTACCCCCTTTTGAAAATTTCATCCTCGAAATTGGCGTACCTGGTTGTTCGAAAAGATGAGGGTACTTGGCTTGGATTTCATCCTCTTTCTCCCAAGATGCTTCTTCAAGTGAATGATTAGTCCATCGCACTTTTATAAGGAAATAGAGCGGTTGCGAAGGGTTTTCACTTTTCGGTCCAAGATTTCAGCTGGTTGCTCTGTATAGGTCATATCAGCTTCTAGATATTCTGGATCCACGGGTAATACATGCGATGGATCGTGAACGTATTGCTTCAGCATAGATACATGGAATACGTTATGAACATTTCTGAGAGAAGGTGGCAGAGCAAGCATGTAGGCTACTGAGCCAACTCGAGTTAAAATCTCAAATGGGCCAATGTATCTCGTGCTCAACTTACCCTTTCGATGGAATCTTTGCAACCCTTTAGTAGGAGAAATCTTGAGAAACACCTTTTCTCCTGCCTGAAACTCAATGTCTTTCCTGCGTTTGTCTGCATAACTCTTTTGACGTGACTGAGCTGCCCTAATCCTTTCTCGAATAACGTCAACCTTATCACAAGTCATCTAGCATTTCAGGTCCTAACATTGCTTGCCTACCTCATTCCAATACGAGGAGTTCTACACTTCCTACCATATAATGCCTCATATGGAGCCATCCCAATTGTAGCTTGGTAATCGTTGTTATAGGCAACTCCATAAGGGTATATATTCTTCCCAACTACACACATTTCCATTGCACATGCCCGAGCATATCTTCTAATATCATATGGTTTGCTCGATGACCATCGATGCCTGGGTGGAAGCAGTACTCAAATCAATTGTAATCCCAAAACATCTTGGAAGCTTTTCCAAAATCTGGAAGTGAACCTTGGGTCCCTATCTGACACAATACTCACTGGCACTCCATGCAAGCGCACTATGTTATCCATATAAAGTTGTGCTAACTTGGCCATAGAGAACTTGGTCTTGATGGGAATGAAATGAGCAATCTTATTAAGCCGATCAACTATCACCCATATCGCATCCATCTCCTTAGGTGTGCATGGTAGTCCGGTGACAAAGTCCATTGTAATCCTATCCCACTTCCAGTCTGGTACTGGGAGTGGCTGAAGAGTACCATAAGGTCGATGCCTTTCAGTTTTTACTTTTTGGCATGTAAGACAAGTCACCACATATAGGGCTATTGTGATTCTCATGCTTGGCCACCAGTAATTTTGTTTAAAGTCTTTATACATCTTTGTACTTCCTGGGTGGAGTGAGTACTCGGAGCTATGTGCTT
This sequence comes from Macadamia tetraphylla, assembly GCA_022985045.1. Lineage (NCBI taxonomy): Eukaryota > Viridiplantae > Streptophyta > Magnoliopsida > Proteales > Proteaceae > Macadamia > Macadamia tetraphylla. The sequence goes on along the minus strand of JAJSZK010000620.1, from coordinate 6,794 downwards.
TCCGCACTATCTTGTCTTGTATCTCCAAATCATCGGGCACACACAACCTACCTCGAAACAATAATGCCCCGTCGCTGGCTAAAACGAAATCAGGGTCGTTCATTGTTCGCTCTTGAATCTTAACTCTGATCCGCTGCAATTCAAGATCCAAACGTTGTTTCATTATCACCTCTTGCCTAATAGACGGATGCACCTATAGAGCTGCCAGGGATACAGTCAACCGTTTAAGGTTTTCTAGTTGATGTTCAAGCTCTAAGGTTGCTCCTTCATATAAGAGGGTTTCATCCATTAGCGTCACCTCTTGTATGAGTGGTGGGCTGACTGCTAAGTATGAGAGTGACACAGTCTGTGCCTTCCGACTCAATGCATCTGCCACTACATTAGCCTTGCCAGGATGATACTGAATGTCACAGTCATAGTCCTTCATGAGCTCGAGCCATCTCCTCTGCCTCATGTTCAAATCTCTTTGAGTGAAAAAGTACTTAAGGCTCTTGTGATCACTGTATATCTCGCACTTCTCCCCATACAGATAATGTCGCCAAATCTTTAGGGCAAAAATGACTGCGGCTAGTTTCAAGTCATGAGTGGGGTAGCTCTTCTCATATTCCTTTAGTTGTCAGGATGCATACACTATCACCTTACCGCGTTGTATGAGACCACAACCTAACCCAACCTTAGAAGCGTCAGTGTAGACTGTCATTCCACCTGTGCCTTCAGGGATGGTCAACATAGGGGCCGACACCAACCTTTTCATTAATTTCTGAAAACTCTTCTCACATTCCTCTACCCATTCAAATTTCACGCCATTTTTGGTTAACTTAGTCATTGGTGCTGAGATACGGGTAAAATTCTCAATGAAGCGCCGGTAGTATCGAGCCAAACCCAAGAAACTTCTAATTTCAGTAACGTTCATAGGGCTTTCCCACTCTACTATTGCCTTCACCTTATCAGGATCCACCTCGATTCCGCCCTTAGACACTACGTGTCCCAGGAATCCAACTTGCTCAAGCCAAAATTCACATTTACTGTATTTGGCAAACAATTGTTGTTCTCGCAGCCTCTGTAATACCATCCTCAAGTGTTGAGTGTGCTCCTCTTCTGTCTTAGAGTAGATCAAGATGTCATCAATAAAAATAACTACCCATTTATCGAGAACATCGTGAAATACTCGATTCATTAAATCCATGAATGATGCCAGTGCATTGGTTAACCCAAAAGATAACACTAGGAACTCATAGTGACCATACCGAGTCCTGAACGCTGTCTTGGGTATGTCACCGCTCTTTATCTTGAGTGATAATAATTTCGATCTAAGGTCTATCTTTCAAAATACCTTTGCACCTTGTAGTTGGTCAAACAAATCATCAATGCGAGGCAATGGATACCGGTTCTTAATGGTTAGCTTATTCAATTCCCGGTAATCGATGCACATACGCAAGCTACCATCCTTCTTCTTAACAAACAATCTTGGGCACCCTAAGGTGAAACACTTGGGCTAATAAACCCTTCTCCATTAATTTTGCAACTCGCATCAGAACTCCTTCAATTCGGCTGGTGCCATCCTGTATGGAGCTTTAAACACTGGAGCTGCTCCAGGAATCAAGTCTATGGTAAATTCTAACTCTTTATCAGGCGGTAGATGCATCAGATCATCTGGAAAGACGTCGGGAAATTCTTTAACCACCTTTACCTCTTCTAGAGGTGTAACCTTTGCATCAACATCAAGTACCGATGCTAAGTAACCCTGACATCCACTTTCCAACAACTTTACCACTTGAAGAGTGGAGACGAGGACCTTTCTAGCCCGTTTCATTTTATCTGCTCGGTATACCAATTCTTTCCCTTCATCATCTGTCACCCTAATTAATTTTTCAGCACACATCACATTAGCTCGATGGGCCGACAACCAATCCATGCCCAGTATAACGTCAAAATTCTGCATGTTGAATTTAATGAGTTGTGCATCCAATTTCTTCCCACTAATTTCCACTGGGCACGGCCCATACACCTCCTCCAACTGTGTAACTTTGCCAGTAGGCATACTAACAATCATCTCATGATCTAGTGTCCTGGGTGACATACCAAGTTTCTCAGCAAAACTCTTAGATATGAATGAGTGTTTAGCTCCTGAATCAAACAAGACATAGGCTGGTATACCCGATATAGGTAGAACACCTAGTGCAACAATGCATATAAGTACAACAGGTTATCAACATTTAGCATAAGGGAAATATTAAATTAGAATGTACCTGCTACCACTTTCGTCCTGGCCTCAGCTTCCTCAGCTGATAAGGCATACATTCTTCCTTGCGGTTGTTTCCCCCGAGTTAAAGGAGGTCTGTACACATAGGACTGACTGGAGGGTAAGGTTGGTCTAACTCGACAGTCTTTAGCAAAATGCCCAAAACTGTGGCAATTATAGCAACAGACCTGTGACGCCGAAACTGGGGCAAGGCCCCTCTGCACTTGACCTGATGCGGATGGGGGACGGGGTGGCCTTATGACTGTAGGCACCATACTAGTGTTTGGGCGAAAAGATGTAAACCCCGGACCACCAGCTGGTTGAGGAAGGTAGCCAGATGGCCTATAGGGCTGTCTGTATATAGGCCCAGAACTATACGACCCACGGTATACCTTGGATGAGTTGCCTATGTCCGAAAATGGATTAGTCCTCTTCCACAATCCAGGTGTGAGAGACTGTTCTCCCTTCTGCTTATCTTCCATGGTTTTAGCCTTTTGCACAATCTGGCCATAATCTGTCAAATCTAAGACCTTGAGCACTGACCCAATAGATGCCTTTAATCCTTCGAAATCTTGGCACTTTTCTTTCACCGACCTCATGTGCCTAGGGGCAAATGGAATAAGCTAAATCATCTGACACTCAAGGATAGTCTTATTCCCTTGAGTTAAGGCCATGAATTCCGTCTCTTTACGGTCTTTGAAGCTACGAGGGTAATGGTTGGCCAAAAACAACTCCTTGAACTGCTCCTATGTGGGTTCCGGATGTGCGGCCAACAATATAGGCTTAGAGGCTTGCCACCAAGAGTTGGCTTCATTCTTGAGTTGCAGCCCCGCACAAATAAGCTTCTGTGCCTCAGTGCACTCAATTACCTCAAATATATTTTCCAGCTCTTGGATCCACTGATCCGGCTCTAGAGGATCACTTCCCACCTTAGAGAATACAAGTGGCAAATTCCTCTTGAAAGATTCCACTACCCTTGACATATTATTCGTCGGTGGGTAATTGGGTGCATATGTCGTATAGTAAGGGTACGGAGGGGGCACCATATACGGAGGAGTGTTGAGTGGCTGAATTGGAGGTGTACCTCTAGCTTGTGGCCCCATACCAGACCCTACAGGTGGGTCTTGTGGAGTAATTATCCAGGGATGTTGACTAGGTTGAGGAAGGTCTAACTGTTGCTGTATAGCAGCCATAAATGCCTGCTGCTGCTGGAGCATTTGTTGCTGGAAGGCTTGTTGTGACTGCTGGATTATGGTTGCAACATCACCCGGAGTGATGACCGGTGGAGGATCCGGAAGTGTAGTCACTGTGTGGGTCCCTTGTGCCACACCCGACCAAAGGTTTCTTGAGGTTGTGGGAGGGGATTTGCCCCTACGAGCGGACCTTCTAGGATTTGGTGGTCGACTGACGAGACGAGGACCACGTGAGGTACCTCGTGCATTGCTACCAGATCTAGTACGTATCATCATGTCCTTGCACCTGGAACATACCATACACAAACATTGGTTAAGTACCTTAGAATTTACATCGGCAGACAATCATATGCCAACACACGGGGTATTATAGTGTATGATGTCTTGCAACTAGCCACAGTTAAATCCTGAAAATATGGTGCTAGTGCTTCGACAAGTAGGACGATGGTCCCACTCGACCCCCTCTTTTTTTTTTTCATTATTACCTATCAATATTATATATATAGTAAATCTCCCCCTTTTTTGTGTTTTTCTCCCAATCGGCGGGCCCGAGCAGCCCGCCGGTCCAACCCGAGGCAGAAAACGCACAGGGCTTTTAAGCCCTTGTTTCCTCCTCTTTCTCCCATTCCTTCTCTTGGCTTACTTGGGGCGATTTTTGGGAGGTTCTTGGCGCGTCCACTCGCGATTTCACTCAACGATTCCCCGGATTTTTGGAAGATCCAAGCTCCTTTCACTCTCAAGTAAGTCTCTTCTCCATTTCTCTTCTTGGAACATGTATTTTGGAGGTTGAATCCATTTATACTCCCCAAATCTTAATCTTTTTCATGTTTCTTTCCATAGAAAAATCATTCCATCAGAATATGATGCTTCCTTTGTGACTCATTCATAGTTTTGGGCTTTACCATCCAATCTATGAGAGAAAATCCTAAACCATGCCCCAATTTCTCTAATTTGGGGTTTTCTTCTATCACTACCCTTTTCTCCCAACTAACAACTCAAATGAAATTCCTCATCCTTGATTTGCACTTATAATGTTGGAGAGATCATGAAAATTTGTATATGCTTGAAATCCCATCTCTTTCTCATGAAAATCTATTTATTTTCCATGAAAACCCATCTCTTTTGTGTTGGGTTTCTTGAAAAAAAAATTATGGGTTTCTATGATTCTCTTCACATCATTTCATACTTGTGGACAACTTAAATCTCTTTCATTCCTTGCACCTCAATGTCATAATAGAAAATTTCTTTGCATAATCTTGATTGTATAATGATAGGCATTTCATTCATAGACATGTAAGCTTCAAGTTCTACACTATTATGGGATTTTTCATTTTCTTAGATTGAACTTGCACATTAAAATTTGGGTTTTCCATCATTTGACAATTCCCCCATTTGAGGAAATTTCATGAGGCTTTCCATTTCACTTGCCATGCTTCATACGCCTTTTTTTTCTATTTTACAATATGCTAGTGGATATCATACTTTTGGGGGTTCCTCCTATTCATTTTTCCATGGTTTAACCACCTCTTTTTTAATAATCCACATTATGTATTTAGGTGCATTTACATATGCTTGCTCACCCACCTATTTGCTTCCTTTGTTATGCAACATCCTTACTTATCATTATTCCTCTCTTTTCTTACTAGGATGTCTTTTCAAGGGCAAGGAACCCGATCCTCTTCCAATCGACGGGGGCCCCTACTTCTAAACAAAAGGGGGGGACTTTTCCCCACCCTTCACACAAGGCAACAAAGACATGCCCCCATCGATCCTTTAGACTATAATGAGGGGCTCTTCCGAGTTTGAGGGGGGAATTAATTGGCACCTTTCTAAAGAGGTCCGTGATGATGGAGAAGACCGTGGTAATTAGTGATTTCAACAAGATTCAACTTCAAGAGAGATTTATCGCACTAGGTTGGACCATCCTAACATCGATCGCCCATGCTATGAAAAACCCGGGGTTCAAGATTCTACTATAATTTGGAGGTCTTTACCGAGGGGGAGTACTCAATCCCCAAAAGATGGTGAAGGAGGTGAACACGCTTGACTGGGACCCCCTTGTTAGTATTTTAGATATTTCACCGTTTGGGCATCAATTTAACCCCCAAGGAGTAAGCCCTGGCCCATCCTTAAGTTCAAAGACGCAGGACCACATTTATGAGACCATTTGTGGGCAAGGGCTCGATTCCGAGACGGCATTTTCCCCAGGTTCGTTTTTTTTCGCTTGGTTCTTTTAATTTACTCCCTAGAGGAGGTCTCCGAACCAAGTAGGCTTCATGGCGGCCAATAGCCTTCGATCTAAAAGGGCCCTTTAGGGAGGTGTCGAGACTTATGCTTGCCCACGTTATACTTAAGACTATGGAGCATCATACCACACACCCCGAGGACGAGGTTTCCCTATGTAGGACCCTCACCAGATCTTTGAGTTCTTGGGGTGGACTTGAGGGGGAGGGGGAAAGACTCTAGTGGACAAATTTAACAGGAAACCTATAAAGGATGGGTCTCCAAGCTCTTTTGGATGTACCTCAGGGGTGAGCTCAAGGAGGGGGATGGGGGAATGCCCATGGAGGATGTCCCCGAGGAGGAGGAAATTAGTGAGGAGGATGAGGATTATTTTCCCCAATTCAGGAGGAGGACTTTCTCGACAAGGATATCCTCGAGGAGGAGCCTTTTTATTCGAGAGATGCTGATCCCGACTTTACGAGGGCCCCCAGCCCACAAAGATAGAGCCCCACCACCGAGAGTGGTGCATTTAACTTGAGAGTATGATGACTAGAGAAGGCCTTTAAAGATGGGCAAGATCAGCTTCCGAGAAGACTAGATGAGAGTGCTACTAGAGAGAAAAATATCTTAGAAAAACAGTACATTAGAGAATTCCTTCCTAAGATTGGGCGAGGATTTGGACACAACGGGCCCAAAGCTATTTCAAAGAGATTTTCTTTGACGGGGATGTACAACTAGTGAATTCCGTTTGATTATCGCAACCGCCCGGGTCAACGTTAAATCGAGGCCCAGAGGGGAAAGGGGTAGTCGAGCTAGACGATGACGAGGGTTTTCGAGGACTTAGCTCAATTTAAATCATTTTTTCTTGTCTCTATGTTGTTTATATATATATATATATATTTTCTATAATTGGGCTTGCTAGTATGGTGTTATGATGTTGTTGGTGACTTGTGGTTAGCTTTGTATACTTGATAACTCATTGTAATTTAGTTGTAACAACGTTAGTTAGTCTTTATCGATTATGCTCATTTTATATATGTGTTGTCTATCGTGCTTATGTATGAAAGATTTGGGAAATCTTTTAGCATCAAAGTCAATTTTCTTTAAATCCGTATCAATGGGTTAAAATCAAATAA
>JAJSZK010000062.1:5000-24677 GCA_022985045.1 Macadamia tetraphylla | reverse complement strand
GCTTAGAAAGGTCTAAAGCATTGACAACGTGTCTTGAATGGCCCAAGTGTGTGCTTCACGATGCCCTCAAGTGTTGGCTACGCAGCCCACGTACAAGTGAATGGCCGCACAACACCCCAAGTGTTGACTACAAGTGCACAATGAATGGCCCAAGTGTAGCCTAGATGTGCCCATGTTGCCCACAAATGTTGCCCAAGTGTGCAACCAAGTGTGCCTCGCATGCTCTTGAATGCCCCAAGTGTCGCCTTTAAATGTGCCTATACGCGCCGCAAGTGTTGAATAAGTGTCTGCGCACCCAAGTGTAGCCTAAGTGTCGCTTAATTGTGCTCTTGAATGCCGCAGTGTGCACATATACGCCCCTCATGACAATGCTAACGCTGCCCCCTATGGGTGCCTGCGCATATGAAGGCAAGGCACAAGGCGCATCAAGACGCAGGCCGCACAATGTGCGTGCATGGTGGCGTGCATGGCTGCACTACCACGCGGAAGGCAGCCGCATGGATGCACAAGGTGTAGGCATCGCCGAGGGCAAGGTTGCACTAGCGCTAAGTCCGGCCGCATCGAGGTAGGCTACCGCGACATGGATGCGGTTGCGCAATACCGCACACATGGTTGCACGCAACCCCCGCACGGTTGGGGTAAGGTTCCACTATCGCGCGCAGGGTGCAAGCTACCGCCGCACATGGCTGGGGGCAAGGTGCACACCGCGCGAAGGCGGCAGCAACAACGCACATTGCCGCCGGAAAGGCTGCTCAACCGCACAAAAGGTGGTAGGCCCGTGCACATGGCGGATGGAAATGATGCGGCAGCGCCCGGGCTGCCGCCCGGCCGCACTTCCACGCACATGGCTGTGACCACGGCTGCACAAGCCTCGCACATGGTTTCGCTGATGATTGCGCGCATGGCGCATATGACACGAGATGGCCGCACGCCGCCTAAGGTTACGCTCCACGCCGCACATGCCGCGCTTCGCCGCACTAACTCGCCAAGGTTGCTCAGATGGCCGCACATGCCGCGACCGCTGCCCTACCGCCGCAAGATTGCGCGCATAGCTTCACACCCCCCTCGTGTCGCATGCATGGCGCATGTGCCACGCCCATCGCTTCGCCGCCGCGCCAGGTTTCGGGGATTTGCCGAAGTGCCACGCAGAGGTTGCGCACGGCTGCACCACCGCGAGCAAGGTTGCGCTATGCGGTCCACATGCACCGCCCATGAGTGCACCGCACGGCCTCCCATGCGCCGATATTGGTGGTCGGCATGGCCGCACATGCCACGGCATTTCGCACATGGCTCGATAAGGTTGCACGCATTGCCGCACCATCGATCTTAGGTCTAGTCCGTGCACATAGCCGCACGCACGTGGCTCACACATGGTGCTTCGCGGCCCCCATGGCCCATGCAATGTAGGTCTTTCGGCCTTCGCGCACACGAGGCACCGATCGCCAGCACGCCAGGCCATGCCCGCACAAATATAGTTTGGGTCTTTAAATCATGTTTGCAAACATCCTTTGGGGTTAGAAAAGCCATGCAATTGGCTATTTGGCATCCAAAGTACAATCATTTTCACTTAAACCCCGATTTCCATTTTTTGGGTATTTTTCGTAATGTTTCAATTATAAAATATTAAAAAATACCAATATATGTTGGAATGGTCCAATATTTTTTCAGAACATTCTATCAACCTTTGGAAGACATCCAAAATTTAGTTTTTAGAAAAATACATTAAAATGGATTTTTCATAGTTTTTTGAATTTAATATTTTTTTTAAATATTAAAAATTAATAAAGAAGTAAATATTTATCCAAGACGATGATTTTATATGAAAATAATCTTTGGATTTTTCCTTAATTTCTTACCAAGTTTCATTTGTTTTGGGATATTTGTAGCTCAAAAATAGAACGGTATATTTTTGGGGGTGGTCATGTCTCCCATCGGAAATGGGCAAAGAGTATAAGAGCTACCTTGGGGGAGGGGTGCCACTCCCAAGGTGATTTTCGAGGGGCCGCACTGAGGGGCAGCGAATGAGGGGCATGGTAGGCAATCCGAAAAGACCCATGGCATGGTAAAAGAAGTGAAATGGCACGGGTTTCGGGAGTTGGCCTTGAAGGCCGAGGCCGCCACGCGGTGGTTGGACGCGATGGTCACCGCCTTCCGTGCCATGTGCTCAGCCATCAGAACGCAGTGCCGACAGAGCATGCCCTACGTAAGGTGGACGGCTTGTGAATGGTCAGCCCTTCTATCATGCAACGCCGCCCCCTTCTTCCGCATAGCTTTGCCCGCCATGGTGGGTCAAAGACATGGACTGGTACTTGCACTATCACGCCCAACTTCGATGCCACATGTGCCCTCGCGATAGCATTTCCAAGGAAGGTGTGGTTTGTGAGAACATGTACATGGCCCGTCGGGCCCCGACAGTTTTCCCTCTCCGCATTACGCTATTTGCCATTGGTGTCATTGGCAGATGGCTGCTTCCCTTACCGCAAAGGTTTCCACATCTTGCGCCGATGTGTCAAACGCAGATAGCATGACCAAGAGTGGCATCGTCAGGCAAGACGCTTCACGGTATGTTGGTTTCAAGATTTTGCCCTTGGTGTGAGCGCCGCCACGGCGTCGCTTTGCCCTCGTGGTTGCCTAATATATACCGCTATGTCGCGACAAAGTGTCCACGGTCAAAAGGCAACGAAAGCCTAACAAAGGCTTGGCATGTATGTGAAAACAAGAACATGGCTCGCTTGTCCGATGGTCAGCCATCGCCGACGCCAATGCCAAAGAACGTGTGTCCGCTGGTGCCCTTCGCCTCTCATTTACCGCCGCCATGCCCTACGCTGTCGACACGGTCTGTGGCTGCACAGCAGCTTCAGAGGGCATGGCATTTGAAAACAAGGAAATGGCCACGCGCCCGATGTTCAAATTCTCTTCCGCCACCGCTGCTCGCCACCTCGACAAAGGCGCAAGGGTTCCGCGGCCGCTGCGTTCTCACGCTTATCGCCAGATGCGCCCGCAGCCGCATGGCATGTCCGAGATAGGCTTGGCATGTAAAAATCACCATCAAGGCACGTTGGTTCCGGCGATTGCCTTCGGCGCCGTGGCTCGCCATGGAGTGTCTGGGTGTATGGCTCTTGCATATCGCCGCCACATATGCCAAGAGCCATGCATTTCCAAGAGTTGCATGGCATGTGAAGGACAAGAATATGGCATGAGGGTCGATGATTAGCCCTTGTTTTGCACCTTGGCCGCCAATGCGGTCGGTGGGTTTGCATGGCTACCGCACACCGCAGTTAACCCTCATTGCGCATCATCGCAACTTTTGCTTGTTTTGTACAGCATGCCCAAGGGAGTCATGGCATGTGAAAAACGTGCAAATGAAGCATTGGCCCCGTTGATTAATCCCATCTAGGCACCGTGGTAGTTTGACGTGCTTTGCTTCCTTCCATGTGTAGTTGTGCTAGTGCCATGCTTAGCCAGCTGGTCAAAGTCACACATTTGCACCCTTCTTTGCTCTATGGCTTGTTGTCATATGTAGGTCATGGTGCAAGGGGTGGGGTGTTATCTACATTTGACGGAATCATTGGTCAAGTCAATGTGCACAATAAATATTTGGTTGGTCCCCCCCCATCCCATTGTTTTTTGTTTTCTTAAATTGCACTATCGTGGGTTTGTTGCTTGCAAGGGTTTTTTCATGGTCGGTTTTGTGGCCCATGCTATTTGGAGAAGTGCATTTCTAAGTCGGGCCTAGGTGTGGGGTGCTTGCATCCCTTTTTTAGCCCAAAGGTTATAATACAACATTAACGTGTGGGTCTCGGAGAACATAGGTTGCAAGCTTGTAGGTGGTGGTAGATCATGATTCCTTCCCCCCTCCTTGCTTTTAAAAAAATCTCCATTCTCGTGGGTATGTTGCTTGCAAGAGTTTTGTCATGCTCGGTTTTGTGGCCTTTGGTATTGGGAGGAATGCATTTCTAAGTCGAGCCTAGGTGCGGAGGTGTTTAGGGCCTCATGCCGCAAGTGTTATAATGCGACATTAACGTGGGTCTCGGAGAACATAGGTTTGCGAGGTTGGTGTGGAGATGATCACGAGTCCCTCCACTTCCCCCCCCCCACACTTTTGTTTTTAAAAAGAAAATTGCAAGCTTGTAGGTGGAGATAGATCTCAAGTCCCTCGACCCCGGTTGATTGTTGTGATTTTCGTGCTTAGCGGGGCTATTGATTTTTCTTCTACCAAATCCTTATTACGTTGTAGTAGGTTTGGCGGTGGATTGTGTCGGTAGTGGACGCAATGCGCGTGAGTGGCTATTGTTTTTCTTGTGGTTGTGGGCTCTTTGCTTGTGTATTGAACCACCATGCATAGATACCACTATGGGTCGCGATGGGCCAAAAGTGTCTTTGTCAAGAGCATGAAAATTGTTCCTGTGTTGCTTACCTAGTTGGATGGAAAGATGTTGCCCCTTCGCTCTCATTTCATCCCTCTTGCCTGCCCTTGTGGTTGGTGTGAGGTGGCTTGGCATACGATGCATATGCCCAGGGTACCATGGCCCTCCGCCAAGGGATCGGATATTGACGAGCGCTGTGAACACGTTTAGGGTTTGACCCTAATGAGATGAGATGGTATCCCCTGGTCATCAAATGCAAAGGGGGGATACACATTATGGGTAATAGGAGTCACCACCTAGAAAGGGTCTAGGACCCATAAATGTCTCCCCCAATCAAGGGAGAGAGACTAATGACTTTGATGGATAAGGTTGGTTTGCACCAAGATTCTGGACAAGTGTCAAGTGACAAACTGGGAAGGTGTTAGGCACTCACCCGCCCACCCTAAGGCCGGCTCTTTTTGTTTGACCAAAGTTTGTTTTTACCCTACTAACTAGTCCTAAATCTAGGTCAACAAAACCCTAAACTAGGTATCTAAGCATGACATGTGAAAACCCTAAACCAAGTGTCTAAATTATGCTAGCTAGGTTATGATGCAAATAATGAAATGATTACGCTAATTAAAATTAAAAACCCTAAATGATTTAATTAATATATTATGAGTCTTAGATTAAACTAATTAAATAAGCCTAAACCTAGGATTAATTTAGCAACTTATGAAACCCTAAATTACACTAATTCGATTAATTGAGCCTGACCTAGATGGATGATCAATGAATTTGTGAGATCCTAAATTGAATTAATTAAAATGATTAAACCCAATCCCTAATAATTTGTGAAATAAATTATTGCAATCCTACTTAATCTAATTGGTAAAAATATTTTTAAATTAAATGGGGCCTAATTAAATTAGAAAAGTTAAATGGACTAATTACATTAAATGAATGCATTTTTCTAATCTACCTAATCTAGTATAGAGGATTAAACTAAACCTAAGGTTTAATTAAATTAATTATGAAACCTAATTGGACTAATTATGTCTACTTTAAGCTAATCCTAAGATGAGTTAAACATTTTCAAAACCCTAGTTAATCTAATGAGAAGAGAATCTTTAACTAATTAATCTAGTTAATTATCCTACATTAAATAACTAATTAGTTGATTGATTAAAATAAACAAACCACTAGAGGAAAAAAGATTGGTAATTACACAAGTTTAATAAATTGAATTGAATGAAGAAATCAAATGCAATGATTTAAAAAGCTAAATTAACAAATCACAATTAAATAAACAACAGTTGAAATGACTAATTACATTAACTAAATTACTTTAAGTAATCTAAATTAGTACTACACTAATGCAAGTGAATGTTGGAGTACAAAAAATAGGAGATAGTAGGAAAACCCAAATCCCCAATACGCACCTAATGCTACGAGCCGGTTTGAGGGGCCAGCCACGTCCGTCCTAAACTAAACACGCCCTAAACTACGTCCCATACATTATTTAAAGGGAAATAAAATGAAATCATTTGATTTTAAATTTTAAAATTAGGCAAATCCCAAACCTAAGTTCTAGGACTAGATACATTATGCACTAAATCAAACCAAAATGGATAAAAGAAAATAAAATATAAAAAAGGAGGGAAAGATTCCACATAGAAATGAAATAATAGGTTGTGGGCATTACAAATATGGACTATCTAATAGCAAATTAAAGAAATAACAAAAACAAGAAAATAAAATAAAATGGAGAAGAAGAAAAGTGGGTTGCGGTGTTCGGTTAATGAAAGAGAAAGGAAGGACAAGGGAGTGGAGAGGGTTCTATATGTAATGTAAGAGCTAGAGCCGATAAAGGTAACTGCAAGAAAAGTAGATAAGTTTCTACAGAGCATTGGTGTTTGGGTTTACGTAAGCCTCACTGCTTCCAATTCATTTACTTATGTGATCTCTCCCTGATAAAATAATGTAAGAAGGTGAGGAAATGGATCGATCGGATCCGTAAGTTCAAGTAGAGGGAAACGATCAAACGCTAAAAAGCGATGATCCAACGGAGACCTTCACCTAATGAATGATCCCGACCCCTTCCGCCACCAGAGCGTAGAGAAGTAAAACAAATATGAAAGCTAAACCAAAACAGAGATGAACTAAGACAAAGGGGAAAAGCTTATCGAGCGTAATTACAGTGGTAAAAAAAGCCAATCGCAGTAGAAGAAGATCCGAGAAACAAGATGTCCAATCTTCAAAAGTCGAGAGACCTCAAACAAGGAAGAAACCGATGTGATAGAGAGAGAACCCTAGTCCACAGATATGCATTTCAGAGAGAGAGAGAGAGAGAGAAAGAAGAAGAAGAAGGTGCAAAGAGGCAGGAGAAAAAGAAAAGAAGAGAAGAAGAAGAAGAAAAGAAGAAGAAGAAGAAGAAGAGAGGGGTTCGGTTGCTGCCATTTACAGCAGCAGGGAAGGAAAAGAGAAGAGAAGGGGTTCGGTTGCTGCCAGTTACAGCAGCAGGGAAGGAAAAGAGAAGAAAAGAAAAAGAAAAAAAAAGAAAAAAAAAAGAAAAAGAGAAGGAGTTGCAGGTTCGGCTGGAGAAAGAAAGAAAAGAAGAGAAGAAGAAGAAGAAGAAGAAGAAAAGAAGAAGAAGAAGAAAAGGAGGAGAGGTCGAGTTCGGCTGGAGAAGAAAAAGAAAAGAAGAGAAGAAGAAGAAGAAAAGAAGAAGGAGAAGATTAGGTTATATGTAAGGTTCTGATCCAAGAGCAGATTGCCCCTCTATGACCGAGACCTGTGTAACGGTCGAAAGGCAAAGAAAAGAACACACCATTTTGTCACCAAGAGCAACGTACTGCCGACATCCGGCTCAAGGATGGCGGAGGTGCAAATGCAACTGCAAAACGAGCGATAAGACCAAATGTAGGAAATGTCGATCGATAACACATGCGAAATTAGGTAGCGTGTGGATGTTACTATGATTGAAAACCTGCCGCGGTTGGTCAATATAGAGGTAATGCCCACACTGCGTGACGTCAAAAGTTTGAGTTTCCAGCCATGTGACCGCCAACTTTGGGATTCTTCGAGGATGATCATCCTCGCACATGGTGTCACCGATCAACAACGGTGCTCGGTTGTGATCCTAAGGATTCTCAAAAGTTGGTGCGGATAGTCCGTATTAAGGCCAGCAAGACTATGAACCTTGGGATTCTCTCGTAGGATGATCGCCCCGACAATGGGTGCTCACCGATAAAAACGGTGCTCGTTGGATCCTAAGGATTCTAAAAAAGTTGGTGGGGATAGTCCGTAAGGGCCTTGCAAGACTATGAACCTTGGGATTCTCATACAGGATCATCCTCGACAAAGTGCTCACCTGGGATCAACAACGGTGCTCGGTTGGATCCTAAGGATTCTAAAAAAGTTGGTGCGGATAGTCCGATTAAGCGTGCAAGACTATGAACCTTGGGATTCTTCAGGGATGGTCGCCTCAGACAACGGTACTCACTGGGATCAACAACGGTGTCTTGTGATCCTAAGGATTCTCACGAAATTGGTGCCAACGATGTGTTTGGTTGTGCACCTACATTGGAATTAGCAAAGGAAAACTTGGGAGATTCTGGATCTCAAATACCTGAATAAGGACATGAAGCTTAGCCAAATTAGCAACAAACAACTGCATTGAATTTAAGAGATCGCAATGGTGTTTGAGATGCCATCACATGCCGAATCCACGAGAGGTCTAGATCCGAAAGCCAAGGGGCTTGGAAAGAGCACCATCATACGAAGGTTAGTGGTTAGTAAAAACACATAAAGCCCATATGTTCATGAAGGAGAATGTTGCTAGTAGATTGATCATCATAAATGACAAAGTCTTTTCATTGAAAGGAAAAAAAATGGCGCCACGGCTACTGCAAGTTTTGAAAAGTAGAAAGGTGGGGAACGACTTCTCAGTAAACGCTGCCTAGACCAAAAGATCTTCAATTTAACAACCTTAACCTAGGCGATCCAAATGGTTCCACGAGGCTGAAATGGAATTCACCAAACCTTTTGTTAAAGCCTCGTGATAGGCGTGGTACCCACATCCCTAGAGCACCCCGAGGTAAACCGAATTGGCGATGAAGCGAGCCGGTATGTAGAAGGAGGTATGGGATATGCCTAAAATCTGACATAGTCACACCGTAAGTGTGTAAAACAGGTTCGAATCGACCACCAATGGACTTCCACCGATGCTTCGCCCGTGAGGGCTCCTAGTCGCCAGCCAATTTGTTGCATCATTGTAGTTAAAGGTCTGAATTCGCTTGAAATATTGGAACGGTTCCAAATGAGCTGTAACCAAGGGTTGGACCAATTGAAGGCGCTCGACTAACCATACCTGGAGGAGGGCGAAGCACCCATTAAAGTCACTGGTGCGAAAACTTCAATGACCCGTCATAATATCAAGTCCTCTCAAAGTTTCCGCCAAAACAGTAGGGATAATGTCGCAACCTTGTCTCAACTTCCGGATGACGTTGATGATGATGGATAATCCTCCACACTTGGGGGAATGCAACAGATAACGAGCGATCATGCAGAAAAGGAAAGCATTCCTTCGATGCACCCTAAAGCTTTCAGTATTTGATCGAAGTGGGGCAAACTCGGATAACAACATATAGGTTGATTCGATCACTTGCCATGAATCGCCTTTGCTTTTAGCACTCCAACCGAAAAATTCCCAAATTTCAATTGAGCTAACGGTTGCAGGTTGGCTAAAAACATCTCCCGATGATTGTAAACAAGACAAGCTCGAATTCTTCCCGAGTAGGGCAAATTTCACAGCCCGAATCGAAAACATGAAGTTCTGGGATCCGTAAACGAGATGCGCCATGTATCAAAGCACGACATGGACTAATGCGCTGGAGCTGAAAGAGTGCATGAAGGTGCACTTCTTCAAGGACTTCAGGGTCGTCGTCCCTCATTGCTACCATCCATCGGCGGAAAGCAACATCCATGATAATAATGGGAGTAGTAAAACACAACTCGGATTTCCTGGGTACACCATAAAATGTCAATTAAGGAAAGGACCAATTTACAGGAAAATATCATATGACACATCCACCAAAGTAAACTGATTTTTTTTTTTTTTTTTTTGTCATTTGCAAAAGCTAAGAACCCTTTGAGCCAATTTAGAAAATGTAAGATTGGTCTCTCAGATGACCGCGATCATGTCTGGGCCCAAACCCTAAACTAAAACAAATGTTAAGACACACATACCGAAGGAAACTAACCCGATGGTTCTACCATGGGTAAAGTACGGATACTACTTTGGATAGCGACCTCACAAGAGGATCACACTGACTAAAAAAAGAGTTAAGCTGAAAGAGGGGCTATTGAAAACTCTTGGGAACCGCCGAATAGGAGAACGGTAGATGGAGTCTTCGAGCCAGATGAAGACAATTATTTGCAAGGATGACGAGTTCACGAGAGAAATCACGTCAATCAAAATAGTCATTTTGAAAAAGGACTAAAGATGAAAACTCTTTGAATCCCGAATTTGAGAGACGGTGGAAGAGTTCTTAGTCGGACTCGATCACCTCCGATGATAAGAGAAGAGAAACCATTTGTCCGAAGGGGAAAGGGATAGCTAAAATGGAAAATTAGGTCCAACCCGCTATGAGGTGTGGGGAAATATGACCGAGCTCGATTTTGACTTTCAAGTCTGCCTACGATCCTAAAAATTTAGGAATCGTCGAGCGTAGTTCATGCCTCAAAGGCGCTTTTCCTTCATTGCATTCCTTTTTTCTTTTTTTTTTTTTTTTTTTTTTTTTTTGAATGCGGAGGCTAAACATAATACTTTTTCAGCTGATCTAAGTTGGTTAGGTATCGCAGTCTTGACCATCAAGATCTACAAGGCGATTGCCTTCCCCGGAGGATTTCCTTCACCGCAAAAGGGCCACTCCGCTTTGGCCTAAACTTGCCCCTTGGGTCATGAATGGGTGCTCTCTACCCTTTAAAACCAAATCCCCAACTTCCAAGGAACGGGTGGACTTTTTTGTTGAAAGCCCTTGCAACTCGCAGCTGATACTTCTTCATGTTGTCCATCGCCTTCATCCTTTTTTCATCAATGAGGTTCAACCTCGCACTTTGACTTGAGCCAATCCGCTCTAGAATCTGACTTCCATGAGAATTCTAAGAGAGGGACCTCTAGCTCAACCGGAGGATCGCCCATCCCAGATACTAAAGAGTACGGAGTTGCCCAGCTTGGAGTTCTAATAGAAGTCCGATAAGCCCATAAGGCATAAGGTAATTTGTCAGCCCAATCATTGTTCCTATCAGCCATCTTCCGAGTATGACCTTCATGTTTTGTTTGCCGCTCAACCGCCTCCGTTGGTTTGAGGGCATAAGGAGAAGACCTGTGTCTTGCAATCCTGAATTGGTCACACAACTCCTGTGCCTTTCCCCTAAAATGTTGACCTTGGTCGGAAATCACCTCATGGGGCATCCCATGTCGGCAAATGATATGCTCTTGCAAAAATTTGGCTACCTTGTCGCCGTGAGTTTTACGATGACCGAGCCTCTACCCATTTGGTGAAGCAATCAATAGCTACCAACACAAACTCATGCCCGCTCAAGCTTTGGGGTTAATTTTTCCGATCACATCGATACCCCAAGTGGAAAAAGGCCACGGAGAACTCATCGTGCAATTTGCTAGTACATGGATGAGGTTGGCAAAATCTAACATTTATGGCACTTCTTCACAAATTCTGTAATCGACTTCTAGTGTATTCCAAAATACCCTAAGCGGAGAATTTTCTTAGCCAACATACGAGCATTCATGTGAGGGCCACAGATTCCCTGATGTACTTGCTCTAAGATTTTCTATGCTTGATCTTCATCCACGCACACCAGTTGTACACCATCAAAAGATCGCTTGTATAAAATACCTTCGTGTAATATGAATTGGGTGGCATAACGCCTCAGGAACCTTTTATCTCCTTGGGTAGCATCTGCAGGGTACTTCCCCTCTCTGATAAAATCCATAATATGGGTAAACCAAGGCCTACCATCTACCGTCAGGGCATTGACGAAGCCTTGATGTGAAGGATGATCTCTCCGATCTATAATGAATGGCTGTATTTGCTCACCCGGACCAAATCAACCATCGATGCGAGAGTAGCCAAAGCATCGGCAAACCTGTTATTGTCCCTCTGGAAATTGTCAAAACTAATTTCTGTGAACTGCTTCATTAGGGACTCTACACACCCTTGGTATGGTTTTAACTTTTCCTTCTTTGTTTTCCACTTGCCTTGGACTTGGCATATGACAACCCATTTAATCTCCATATACTTCTAATCTTTTGACCCCAATAGAGATGGCTGCTTTCAATCCCATGAGGCAAGCTTCATACTCGCCATGTTGTTGGTGCACTCAAAGTCCAACCTATATGCCATGGGCATGTTCAACCCTTCAGAGTTATAAATAGAACTCCGCTCGAACCTTTGTGATTGGCAGCTCCATCAAAGAACATTTGCCAACCGCCAACCTCATTTTCAACCTCAACAAAACTACATCTTCATCTCGAAATATGTCATTCAAAGGCCTCAGATCAACAATCGGATGTGCGGATAGATGTTCAAGATGACACTACCCTTGATGGACTTGGTGACATACACAATGTCGAACTCCGCTAAGAGCAATAACCAACGTTAATCGCCGCCAACGCGGTTTCTCAAAAGATATTTGATGGGATCCATTCGATACCAAAAGATCGAATAGGTCAACATGTAATGTCTCAACCTCCTTGTTGCCCAAACCAAAGCTGCACAAGTCTTCTCGTGGTTGTGTACCTTGTCTCACACTCGTGAACTTTACTAAGGTAATAAATTGCTTGCTCAGATGCCCATCCGACCATGCCGAGCCACCATCGATCCCATGGAGGTTTCTAATACAGAGATACAATAACAATGGCCTTCCGGAGTAGGGGAATGAGGATTGGTGGGTTTACTGTAGCTCTTGATGCGATCAAAAGCCAATTGACATTGAGGATTCCACCTCTTAGGTTGATCCTTTTCAGAATTTGAAGATCGGTTCATATGGCCGTTAGTTGAGAAATGAACCGATGATGTATTGATCCTTCCTAAAACCCTCAAATTTCCTTCTCCGCTTGAGGAGGTGACATTTCTATTATTGCTTTGATTTTGATGGGTCAATCTCAATGCCTCTCTCACTTACCATGAACCCTAAAAGCATACCATTGCCACCCCAAATACACATTTTTGTGGGTTCACTCGCTTGAATTCCTTGATCCTCTCAAAGAAAACCCTCAAAGCCTTAAAGTGCCCTTCTCGATTAATCAACTTGACTATCATGTCATCTACATACACCTCCACCTCTTTGTGTATCAAATCATGCAAGATAGTGGTGGCGGCCCTTTGGTAGGTGGCACCGCATTCTTCAAACCAAAAGGCATCACCTCAGATCTATAATTTCCCCCAACCGAGTGAAAGAGGTCTTGTCTTTATCTTCGGATTTATTTAGATCTGATTGAAAACCTAAAACCCATCCATGAATGATAGAACGCATGCCCCGCAAAGATTATCCACTAAAAGATCGATGTGTGGTAAGGAAAATTATCTTTGGGGCTCGCCTATTAATGTCCCTATAATCCACACATACCCGATCCGACCATCCTTCTTGGTACAACTACAACATTTGCCAACCATTCAAGATACCTCGTCACCTCAATGAACCCTACACTAAGTTGCTTGGCAATCTCCTCTTTACCATCGAGCTCAATCCGACGCATGCGCCAATCTTTGTTGGAACGGCTTTGCATCGAGAAAAGAGGGAGATCATGTTGAACTATGTCGGCATCAATACCGGGCATATCGGCGTATGACCAAGCAAACACCTCCTCAAATTCTTTTAAGAGCTGGATTAATTAGGTTGTCTCTTGCTCATCAAGGACATGCCAAGTCTAACCTCCCGGGATCATGTTCTAACCCCAAATTTATCAATCAAATCCTCACGCATGTGTTTGGCCTTCTTTTCCTTTTAAGAAATTCAGGCGATGGGTCATCGAACATTCATCATCGAGATGGAGGGATAGGAAGAGGAAGAAGCAATATACTCGTAAGAATTCATTTCATTAATAATCGACAATTACATCGACTTAGTCTGATCGAACCGACATCGATAAGTGGAAATACCTTCTCCACATGGAGAGCAAATGTAGAGAAACAACTAGTGGATCGCCTACAAACTTAAAGGACTTAGGCCGCATATGGCCGACTTTCAGATACAAATTTCAGCTCCTCGTGGTAAACAAACTCATCCAAACAGCTCCAGTAGGAATGACGCCTCAAAGACGATGAATCAACAAGTGGGGTGAAGGTGCCTCAAATTCATTGGTCCCACCAATCATCATGATCTCCTCATCGAAGAGACCGCTAACATCTAGGTCTTCCTCCGTGTCCCTCTGGACCTGCTCAAACCGCTTCTGAGTAATGTTCTAACTCGCCCAATCAATCGCGAATCAAAGAAGATCTCAAAGCCCGTAGCCTCTCCCCGAAAACACATCTAACCATGGTTCTAGGAATCTGCAATAGAAGAAATCCTACCCTTCCTTGACTTAAATAACCATTCGTAGTTTTGAAATAAGGAGTCATATTGATGGTCTCATCCATCTTCCATGTTGTTCCACTTTGAAACCTTCACTAGCCCATACTTGCCGCCTTGTTCTCATGATAACCTGCCTCGTTGCCTTTCCTTCTAACTTTCCCTGCTAAGCATATGGATCAAATTCTTCCCGCATTCTTGTATTTCAACCCTTCATATCTCTTGAAATTTCGCATATTTTTGCTTCTTGGCTGCTATCTTTGTTGGTCCTCCTCCGTCATAACATAACCAAGGCCAAAGCGCCAGTGTTCACATTCGAGATAAAATATCTGGTCACCCCGTTGTCGCACCCCTAGGCCCATGCCCGAAAATACTTCATTTTAAGAAGCATGTTGGTTACTCCTTGGTTGGTGATGTTAAACTCACAAAGCAAATCTCTCTCCTGAACTAGGCCCCAAAGTTGCATTGATACGCCCAACTCAAAACCTCCCAAACGAACTTCGATGTCTCACCATTATTACTTTCCCCACATCAACGGATGCCATCATGTCGACTCAAGTCGATCTGCCAAGACAAGGATCACCGCCTTTGAACAAAAAATTTTATCTTTGGTGAAGGAAAGAGGAAACCGCCCCACTTTGTGTAACCATGGACGGCCTAAAATCATATTGAAAGACGCGAATATCGATAACTTGGAAGTCTACCTCGAATTCGCCGGTTCGACTACTATCACCACAAAGGAAAATTCCCAACACGCCCTCCCGGTGTTGTCATAAGCTCGAACACATTGACTAGATGGCTTCATCTCGCTTCATCAAATCCCAAATGTTTAAAGGTCCCGAGAGGGAAAACATTCAACGCCACCCATTGTCTACCAATACTTGGGGAATTCGACATCCTCTCGCAATCAATGGTTATGTGTAAAGCCCTTGTGTGGTTCGAACCTTCAAGAGGGAGATCGGCATCCGCAAACATCAATGAGTTCATCGCAGACGCTGCTCCTACTAGGCTCGCTTAGTTGCGCTCGAATCGGTCCCAATTGGAACTTGGATGCTTACCGAGATTTCAACACCGCTCCTGTGGGTAGGAGAGGCCATGAGCAAGCCCCAAATAGATATATTTGCTTGGTCTTCGCAATCGCTCAACACTTGATTCTCCGGCTCAATCAACTTATTGTTCAGCCCCCGATCTTTTGGCCTTGCCGGTGGTTCGTGAGTCCCGCTGTCTTGTAGTTCTTCCCACTCGAAGTTTCGCTATTATCTCACCGAATGTAGAACTCTACTCGTCGTCGACTCGCAAACCTTTGCTTTGCTCGCAACCCTTCCCTGTGGATAATGATATCATAATCCTCATTAGCTTCATATTTGATCGCATTTAGTTCCAAGCCAAGGTTTGGTGTGTAAGTCTCAAAATCAGATTCATCATACAAGCCATTGATCTCATCTTCCTTCAACTCGACTTCACGGCTCCTTCAAAATAGAAGTGACAACATCATCCGTAGGGGAAAGTAACCGCCAAGATCTCCAACGATGGTCGCCGCTGGCTACTCTTCACCGATAGAAAACTGATAAGGGAAGTCGGGTCAAAATTTCCTAAATCCTCCCGCAAGGTGTTAACTGCTCGATGTTGAGGAAGGGTTTTTGGGCAACATTGGGTCGTTTGACCCGGATTTCAAACTTTTGCATCAAGTGATCTTGATTGCCTCCCGCAACTTGTAACATCTATCTGCTATGCGACCTTGCCGAGAATGGTAGTCACAAAACAGTTTGGATTGAACCAATCAGGTTTTCGCCGTAAGGGCCTAGGCTCGCTTGACTATAAGACCGGCCGAAGCAAACGATTCAAAACTGAACTCAAAGAAGTCCCCAAGTCGCTGAACTACCTTCGAGGACGACGGGAGCGGGGTTGCATCTTGCTCAATCACAAATGGCGTTGACGGAGTAGGCAAGGCCGACGCTAGGGAAGAATCGCCATCGTGGCATTAGACCCCAAATTCCTCTCTGGGTAGGAGGTTTTCCGCTACTAGCCTCCTTAGCAAGTTTGCTATACTTGGGGAGCTCTTCTGGGCGAGGGCATCTTCGACTCATTGGCTGCCATTCTCGAGTCCCTCAAATGTCAATATTGCTCGCCAAACAACACATCCTTGTAGGGACCACACACCAACCTCATGATCATGGCAATCTGATCCCGCCACTTGGTCGATCCTCATCATGGATGCTTTGTCACGGAAACGCCTCAAATACTGTAAACCCCTTCATTCGCATTTGCCTTGTCGCTTCCAATTCTTCTTGTTAATTCCACTTCAGTATTATAGCCATATTGTTTGGTGAAAGCTCCATAATGTCCTCCTAAGTGCGAGAGGATGCCTTGTCTAAAGACATAAGCCAATGGTGAGCCGACCGTTAGAGAGAATTGAAAAGCTTGCCCCAACATTTCATCTGTGAACCTCTTTATCCTCAACTATCCAATGAAAGACTTCAAGTGGGTATGGGGATCCCCGGTTCCATCGAACTTGTCACACGTCCACTTGAACCTTTCTGGCAAGATTGCTTGGGGAAAAAAGCATAGCCCCTCAGTATCAAAAATTTGGTCTTCTGCCCCTTTCATATTCCTTATAATGTGCTCCAAACGGTTGATCTGATCCTTCAATTCCTTTTTCTCTTGATCCTCAACTGCCCTGGCGGTAGGAGCATTGACAAAGAAGTCATACTCATCCTCGACCGGGTAGGGAGGTTGGGGAACAAACCTAGGAGTTTGAGGGCTACCGCTGATCCGAACCTCTTCCCTTGGTGCGACCATATGTGTGCGCATCACCTCATGAGGTTGGCCATCATTTCTCTAGCCTGGCCATTCGACCATCCATGTTATCCAAAGGTGGTTGTGGAGGAACGCCTGCCATCGAGAACCACTGAATGATGGTCCCGAGAGGTTGCTAGGACAATCCCAATTAAGTGGGATGAACGAGAAAGGCTGATTGTGGTAAGATGTTGGTGGCACTGACTGGTACCGGAAAAGGGCAAATATAGATGGTGAGATAGCAACACACAACACTCTCCTACTTGAACACAAGACTAGCCAAACATACGCAAGCAAGGACGACCGGACCAAACAAGAGTTAGCTCAAATGAGAGTGGCATCAACTTAGCGGCATACTTAAGGAAGTGTGCCTAAGTTAAAGAGACTCTCAAGTGATGGATCAAGCAAAGGTGGTTCTTGTAAGAACACTTATGTAGGCGACTCTACACTGAATCAATCACCAAAAACCGTGGTGGACGAATATGGGTCCACCGTTAACATCGAGATAGCATGTGTGAAACCTTTACCAAGTTGAGACTTATACCACATCGGACTGGTGGTGTTAGCATATAGCCACGGTACCAATCATACGGTGCAAGTGTAAGAATCAACAACTGGTGTAGTTACTAACACTAGCACCTTGAATGTTAATGATAAATCCAATCCTTTCGTGGTGGATGGTAGATTGAGACGGTAAAAATGACTACAAGGAGTTCCCACATGAACCGAAAAAAATATTACATTAGTTGTGTTGATCCTAGTCATTGGTTCTATGTCCAAGTACATGATGCATGTTGGCTAGGTTTAGGACCTAAAAGGCTACCTTGACAGACCGAATATCTATCACCCGATACACGGAATGAATCAGAGGCACGTGGTCCCTTTGATATACCAATAGGGGAATAGCTCGAGCATATCGAACTCGAGTGTTAACCGATTATGCTCTTTGGGCACACCTAAATGTGTGTGATCTCCCTACACGCAAGGTAACACCTCGCCGATAAGTTCCAGATTCCAAACCTAAATGGCACGGTATCAAGGGGTGTGATGTAACCGAGGGGGGCCCAAACATATGTAAGGGACCCGACACTACACCACGGGGTGAATAAGGGTAAGGCATGTCAGGCTCAATGCAAGAAGTGTATGCAAGTGATGAAAAGTGAAAATAACATGTCAATATACCACAATAAGGTACAAACAAAGCTATACAAAAATGGTCAATCAAGATTCTGATGTCCCCAGGAGTCGCCATCGAGGTACATGGACCTCCGCACCACGCAGGATCGCGATACGGCACGTAGCGCGTGTGAACACGCTAGGGTTCGACCCTAATGAATGAGATGGTATCCCCTGGTCATCAAATGCAAAGGGGGGATACACATTATGGGTAAAAGGAGTTGCCACCTAGAAAGGGTCTAGGACCCATAAATGTCTCCCCCAATCAAGGGAGAGAGACTAATGACTCTGATGGATAAGATTGGTTTGCACCAAGATTCGGACAAGTGTCAAGTGACAAACCGGGAAGGTGTTAGGCACTCACCGCCTCACCCTAAGGCCGGTCTCTTTTGTTTGACCAAAGTTTGTTTTTACCCTACTAACTAGTCCTAAATCTAGGTCACCGAAAACCCTAAACTAGGTATCTAAGCATGACATGTGAAAACCCTAAACCAAGTGTCTAAATTATGCTAGCTAGGTTATGATGCAAATAATGAAATGATTACGCTAATTAAAATTAAAAAACCTAAATGATTTAATTAATATATTATGAGTCTTATATTAAACTAATTAAATAAGCCTAAACCTAGGATTAATTTAGCAACTTATGAAACCCTAAATTACACTAATTCGATTAATTGAGCCTGACCTAGATGGATGATCAATGAATTTGTGAGATCCTAAATTGAATTAATTAAAATGATTAAACCCAATCCCTAATAATTTGTGAAATAAATTATTGCAATCCTACTTAATCTAATTGGTAAAAATATTTTTAAATTAAATGGGGCCTAATTAAATTAGTAAAGTTAAATGGACTAATTACATTAAATGAATGCATTTTTTCTAATCTACCTAATCTAGTATAGGAGGATTAAACTAAACCTAAGGTTTAATTAAATTAATTATGAAACCTAATTGGACTAATTATGTCTACTTTAAGCTAATCCTAAGATGAGTTAAACATTTTCAAAACCCTAGTTAATCTAATGAGAAGAGAATCTTTAACTAGTTAATCTAGTTAATTATCCTACATTAAATAACTAATTAGTTGATTGATTAAAATAAACAAACCACTAGAGGAAAAAGATTGGTAATTACACAAGTTTAATAAATTGAATTGAATGAAGAAATCAAATGCAATGATTTAAAAAGCTAAATTAACAAATCACAATTAAATAAACAACAGCTTGAAATGACTAATTACATTAACTAAATTACTTTAAGTAATCTAAATTAGTACTACACTAATGCAAGTGAATGTTGGAGTACAAAAATAGGAGATAGTAGGAAAACCCAAATCCTCAATACGCACCTAATGCTACGAGTCGGTTTGAGGGGCCAATCACTTCCTAAACTAAACACGCCCTAAACTACGCCCCATACATTATTTAAAGGAAATAAAATGAAATCATTTGATTTTAAATTTTAAAATTAGGCTAATCCCAAACCTAAGTTCTAGGACTAGATACATTATGCACTGAAATCGAACCAAAATGGATAAAAGAAAAATAAAATATAAAAAAGGAGGGAAAGATTCCACATAGAAATGAAATAATAGGTTGTGGGCATTACAAATATGGACTATCTAATAGCAAATTAAAGAAATAACAAAAACAAGAAAATAAAATAAAAAGGAGAAGAAGAAAAGTGAGTTGTGTTCGCTAATGAAAGAGAAAGGAAGGACAAGGAGTGGAGAGGGTTCTATATGTAATGTAAGAGCTAG
>JAJSZK010000619.1:0-11038 GCA_022985045.1 Macadamia tetraphylla | reverse complement strand
ACTTTTGATCTGAATAATATTTTTGGCCCATTTTGTGCACTCATCTTTTGTCTCAGATATAAATCCATTTAACAAATTGTGTGCAAAGTTAAACCTAACATCAAGAGTCTTATATTATGTATCCTTCGCTAAGGAAAAAACCATGAACATTCAGACCTCAAAAGCGGATGGGGTTAGTAGTTGTAACCAATTAAGTATATAATTTTATGTTTCTTCTTCTTCTTCTTCTATCAAAAAAAAAAAATTAGACGTTGAAATAAATGTCTCCATCTCTTTAGTGTCCATAAGACCACTAGAAACAAAAGTATTTATCATGGTAGGGACCGCTCCCAAAGTTGGGAAAACATAACCCTTTTTTTTTTAAGCAATACCATCAAATAACTCTAATTTATTCCATAGAATGAATAACAAAGGCAACCAATCCCCATGAACAAGACCACATGACCCTAATCTTCAAATTTGCAATCTTTTCGTTATTACAAACAATGACCAATGGCTGCTGAGATTCTAAATCTGCTCCATTGTGTCCTAAATCCAACTTGTATGTTTCTTTAAATACTTCCTGACTTTTCCTATACATAAATTATTGCACCAGCTAAAAGAGACCGACTGTCAAGCCAGTAGATTTGGAACCGTGAGCAGAATATCGGAACTCAATATCTCATATATCATCCAAAGTAAATTGGTGAGGAATGGGAAGAAAGATGAATAGAATCATCTATATACAACAAGAGGAGAAAATTCTCTCTCTCTCTCTCATATGCTCCATAAGAGCTGCAAACAAGGTTTAACGGTTTTACCCGTGAAAATATTGATGGATGAATCAATTTTTGTCATAAAATTCTTGGTTGTAGAGACGACTACCAGAGACATTGTGTATTTGATAACAAACGATTAGATCTCCCAGATTTTTCTCAGAAAAGATGAGTGGAGAAGGTGAATATGGAGGTTGGTAGGTTTTGTACGTTAACTTTGAACCCTTTTCCCCCTTTATGTGTTAAAACTTAAAATCCTCTATATTACGAGCCGTAAACTCGGACGCCCTAAGTTCGACTCCCACTAAGCATACCTTGGGCCACTCACACATGGTGTTTAGTGCTCTTCACTGCTTTCAATGAAAGTTGAATGGTTCTCATTCAACCTCGGTATGACCCGGTCCATGCGGTTGTGGGGTTTGTATGAGCCCCGGTATGACCTGGTCCATGCGGTTGTGGGGTTTGTATGAGCCCGTGGGACAAGTCAAGCCAAGGTCCGGATGCAAGAAAAACTTAAAACCCTCTATTCCACAATTTAGGTTAAAACCTTCATTTTAGCAATGAATTGTGTTGATCGATCGATCCGATCAGATTCGATCCTCAAGCGATACCGATCCCCATCTTAGGATAGATCAAGGGTCGAGATTGGTCTTGGCGATACTAATACGATACGGCCGATATGACCGATCCGATATCGATACCTAAATCCATGCTTGTCTAGGCTCTATTTCTTTCCCATTATATATCATCCATCATATCCAAGCTTGAGTATATTAAGTTATGATTAGTTTTGTGACTCTATCATCCCCCTGCAACATTTCTGTTAGACCCCTTCTTAAAGAGATTAGAGTAAATTCATCGGAAGGTTCCTCCTCCCTTTATTGTCATTTTTGGTATATTCTTGCAAATTCCATCCGCTTATGGCAAGTTACTCCCTTTTTTAGCCATTTTCAGCTATCCCACACTTCGCTTTGTACTAGCAATTAAATGGTAGTTTTTTATCAAATTAAAATTAAATTAAAGAGAAAAAGAAATTGCAACCTAGAGTTATTATTTACAAAAGTCCCTAAAAGCAAAACATGAGTTCTCCTATGTCTAGACTTGTTTACCAAACCTTTAATGATTGGAACAATTTTATTATCCTTAACATAAATGTATGTCGAGTTAGCAAAAGGGCCCCTCAAATCTCAAGAAAAGATGCAAAAGGAACCAAGGCCATGCAGATCAGTGGAATAGACTATATATCCTTCAAAACCTAAGAATTTGTCTATATCTCTTGAATAATTATTAGTCCCAAACTGTCTGCTTTCCTTAGTTCGTTCAATAAACCTTTATTAGTTGTAGCTTTCCAACCTTTTCCAAACATCATAAATCCTGACTCCATCCAAATAATGTGGCTTCGAGACAGAATTCCATAGGCAAATCATGAATCTTTCAAAATGTCGTTGGAAACTCCTGCACAAATCAATATAGGATAATTTAATGTGGGCAATGGTAAGGATTACTAAAGGTAAGAATCATTTAGATCTGAAACATTGGACAAACAAACATAGAGCCATGAATCAGATAATCCATCGATTTTTCTTTTTTGGTAAAAAAAATCCATCCACTAACATTCTTAATAACCAAAAGAGGATTAAGATTATTAAAGTTAGTAACAATTTGGTAGGATTAAAATTATCCAAGTTAGCAACAATTTGGATTTGATGAAACCATAAAGGTAAACAATAATAGCAACTACAATATAAAACCACGGTAACTTAAATTACCTCAATACCCATAAAATAGGATAGTGGTTTGAGTTTCAAGTTTTTCTTTTGCCATAAACCCCGAATGAAATGACGTTTTAAACACTAATGTAGCAAAAACAATAATTGTTGACATTTTTTTTTGATAGAGCCTTTTGCATTGGGTTGTTAAAAAAAATTCTTGACATTGGACATAAAAGAGAGGTTACAACTTGGAACCAGATCCTCCCCAAAAGACGCATATGATAGCCGTGGATGTGTGCTGCAGCCTGTGCCCGAGCATTGCAAGTCGTTGGATGCGCATTGGACGCATTGGCACACTGGAGAGTATCAAGTCCTCAAAAATTTTATTACCATCTTCTTTACAAACAAATTTTCCCTATAAAATGTAATTTGTTAATATTAAAGTGATAAGAAAAAACAACCAATAAAATACTAAAATAGAGAAAAGTATTAATCTTAAAATGATCGAAATACCCCTCTAAATCATAAGTACTAAAATAAATAAATGTAAAAATACCTAAAAGTAAGAAAGGTATTAAGATGATATGATTCCAACTAAAAAACAAAAGAGAGTGTAAAAAATAATTATTTTGAACTCAAAATTAAAATAAAATGTAAAAAATAAAATAAAAATTTCCCCTAATATGCATTCTACCCTAAAATGCACCTCATATGCACGTAAAAATTCCAAGAAGTACAAAACACTTAAAACAACCCTTATATGTAAACAAACGACAACAAAATAGTGAAAAATATTTTTAGAAAAATCAGAATATATATGATATATATGTCCCTAATGAAAGAAACATAACCCTAAGTGTGTAAAAATATATAGAGGATTATCTTAGTGCAAAATAACCTTAAACTAACATTATTATAATTCAAAAACATAAATCGTCCCATTTAGGTTTAAAAAGATCCCAAAACATACCCATAAAGGTCAACTCAATACCTGCTCCAAATTAGAAGATGAAAAGATGATGACTTGTAGTGAGTGAAGGAGTTACGATTTCAAAGAACTTGAAGCTCCTAGATCTCCAAACGAGAAGTCTCCAACCAATTAGTGCTTGTAGATATGATATGCAATAAAAGGTAAGGGCCCCAATTTTGGTATGATTACAATGCAAATCCATAGAGAAGTCAAGCTCGGAAGGAGTCGAGGTCAAAACTTTAAGTTGGAGGTTCATTTCACAATTTTTATAGCTATGGATAGGTTGGATCAGCCGATCGGGTGATCTAGATCAGACTGGCCCATGTTGCAGCAAAAAATGGTCCTAGGCGCTTCGACTGGCCTGCAAAAGAGAAGATACAAGGGAGAGTCGGGCATCCTGGCGAGGAACTCTTCGATGCCTAAGATAGAAATCTGTAGCAACAGATACTCAAAGAGAGTTTCACTGTGAAGTGATCGATTCCTAGTAAGAGGGTGCACCTTAGTATTTATAGGCAATGGCTAATGTATGTGGCAGTTATGGAGAGTGCCTCTTTCACAAGGAGTCTGTTATAGGTAGCAAATCTCCTGGGAGAGTCGTGTTAGGCAAGTTGTCTTATTTGGTTAGAAGTCCATGTTTGGATGGAGCTCTTGGAGATTGCCTTTGTGAGCTCTAAATGATAAGAATTGTTGAATTGTCTTTGATTCTATGGATCAAGACGGTAAGCCAGTTAAGGCTAGGACGGTTGTTCGACCCTATTCTACTCGTTCATTTTTCAGCTCGTGCCCTTCTCAACCTGTAAATAGCAACTGTAGGTACAGATCTTCCCATGTGTAAGGCCATTTGTCGATGCTCGATTGGTAGGTGGTAACTTTTACCCTCATCATAAGCCCCCCCCCACTCCTTAGGTCGAGGTCTATAGGTTGTCCGAGAAGTTCAACATGTCGTGGTTTTAGGCTTGGATTAGGTTATGGATCTTCATTTCACCAAGACATCTTTGTATGCTTCCAATTTTTTGCGGTTCTCTTTTTGTAAGAGAGCGTAAGGTCTTTGATGCTGACTTGTGGCTTGTTTTCTTACTGTAGAGCATAAGGTTGTTAGTGCTGACCTATGGGTCGGTCTTCTTTCCTTAGAGCATAAGGTCTTCTGATGCTGACCTGTGGACCTATCTTCTTGCCTTAGAGCATATGGTCTTTGATGCCGATCGGTCGTCGATCTTCTTTCCGACCAGTGGTGGATCTTCTTACCAACTAGTGGTCAATGTTCTTACCGACTAATGGGTCAATCTTCTTGCCTTAGAGCCTAAGGTCTTTAATTTCGACCGGTAGATATTCTTGCTAATTGGTGAGCCGGTCTTCTTGTCTTAGAGCTTAAGGTCTTTGATGCTGATAGGTGGTTGGTCTTCTTGCTGACCAGTGGATTAGTCTTCTTGTCTTAGAGCATGAGATCTTTAGAATTGCCTTAAAATGTAAGGCCTTTGTATTTTGCCTTACAACGTAAGGTCTTTGGAGTTGCCTTAAAACATAAGATCTTTGATGCTGACCAGTGGTCAATCTTTTTGTCTATCAGTGGGTTAGTCTTCTTGCCTTAGAGCATAAGGTCTTTAGAGTTGCCTTAGAACGTGAGGTCTTTGTATGTGCCTAAGAATGTATGGTCTTTAGAGTTGTCTTAGAATGTAAGGTCTTTAATGCCAACCGATGGGTCAATCTTCTTGTCTTATGATTGTAAGGTATTTTCTTTGGATTTTTCGATGCATGTTGGTTGGTCTTCTCTTACAGACCTTTGGTGTCGGCCCTTCTTTCCCCATGGATGAGGTCTTTTCTCATATGGAGCTCATCCCTAATGTTTGATTCGATCTCATCGTTACGAAAAGGGCGATCATCATGCCAACCACCCTATTCAGGGCTTCAGGAATGGACTGCCATGCAGACCCTGGGATGAGTAATAGTGTTGGTAGGCTATGGTTGATTCTTTAACTACCGCTAGAAGCAGTTCCACGCCTCGCTTGTCCTCGCTCCATGAGATGTTAGTGTTGTAGCTTGCTGATATTGTTCCCATGAACGTCACCAATTTGTTGCGGAAAAAAAATGGTCATAGGCACTTCGGGTGACCTGCATAAGAGAAGAGACAGGGGAGAGTGAGGTTGTTCTAGTAGGGGACTTTCCAATGCCTAAATTAGATTTCTTTAACAACAAACACTCGAAGGGAGTTTCATTATTAAGTGATCGATCCCCTTCAAGGGGCCATACCTTAGTTGATGCGGATCCGAATCCCAAAGGGCTGAAATCGGATAGCTTAGGACCCACTTAAACACTCAATAAAACAACGGTAACACCCAATAACAATTGTATTGAAATAAAGCTTCAACTAAATGGCAGCATTGTAATTAAGCTGAAGTTCAAAAGTGGAATGGCAATCTGGTAAATAATCAGAAGCTTCTAATCTTTAAATGGGTCGGTTAAGAAGAGGGGACAAGTGGGAATTGAATTATTGTTCAAGGCTGGAGTTGGAACTAGAGGTAACTAAAGGACAAATTAGTATAAAAGGGGTTTATAGGGGTATAATGGGAAAATCCATTGAAATAGAAAAGGTCTAAACATAACCCTCGATTGAGGAGTCATCTTCAACCTTCTAACACACCTAAAACCAGCGGAGGTTGCTTTGATACCATGGGAGATTTCTTCTCATGGCTCAGGCTTTGGAATGATATGAAATTACAAACGAATGTCGGAAACTCAATGGCCTCTTGATCCAACTGATTAACACATCAAACAACAGTTGAAGAAGGTAGGTTTCCTCTGCAACTCAGATCTAGGTAGTAGTTTCAGGTAGCCTGCATTGTAGATTTTGTTTCTCACAATAGAATTGGATCTAGGGCAAGAAACTGTAAAGGTTTGGTCGCCCAGTGAGGGGCTATCTACGGTTAAAATCCTAGGTCAAATAGACCATTCACAAGAGAGAAAAACCCAGCTAGGCTGCATCCTTCGCCCAGAATAGAGTAAGAGAGCAAAAAGAAGAAGAAGAAGAAGAAGAAGAAGAAGAAGAAGAAGAAGAAGAAGAAGAAGAATAGAGAAAAGATGAAGAAGAAAAGAAAGAAGAAGAAACAAGAGTGGAGAGAAGATTTCAGAGAGTCAGGGAGGGGGAAAATAGCCCACGGCAACCATGGTTTTCGTATCAAATCTCTATTCATCAAAAACTTCAAATCTCCAAACTGAATTCTTCTCTATTACATGACTAATATAAAGGAAAAATCAAACAATTAATGGGAACTACTTGAAAATGGAAACTATTCTAAAATTAGAAGCTAGCTAATTTAAAAAGAAATTGTTTCTAAAACAAAAGAAAATCAAATCAAAAGATTTTTTTTTCCTAAGTCCATCGTGCAACTGCATCAGCTCTCCCGGTCTTAAAAGAACTCAACTCCGTCAAGTTAGGTCGTGCTCCTAAGATACCCTTGTAAGTTGCTCGCTGATGAGGTGACACATATCTTGAAGCAGAAGATGGGAACATAACACCAAGAGGAGGGAGAGTAGGCTGACGTGTCACTAGAGCTGGAGTTAGTCGACGACGTGGCATGTCTGATAATACATGTGGCCTCATTAAGTACATACGACCTTCTTACTTCACCTTGATGGTGTTCCATGTGCCATCGTAGAAAATGCCTACATGTCGCTGCCAAGGTCGCCCTAGAAGAATGTCGCAGTATGCCAATGGGGTGACTAAACAGGTGACATGGTACTATAGTGGCCCAAACTGTAGATGTACTCGAAAAACTGCAGTGGTCTCTTCTCGAGCTGTGGGTCCAAAACCTCTCACGTGAATCTTTTTGAAAAGCTGCTTTTGTGGAAGGTTGTGTGCTCGAACAAATTCAGCAAATATAAAATTTGCCTTTGCCCCAGTATCAACAACTGCATGAACATCAATAGGGTCGGAGCCATGCAGGAGAGTACCCTTCTGTCTGAAGAGAGGTGCCTTATCAACTAGTCTATTCGAAAAGGATGAAAGGCTAGCTGAATGAGCTTCTACATCTTCATCTTCATCATCGACAATATCATCGTCCTCGAGGGGATAAGGATATAAATGAGATTCATCTTCATTTTTCTCTGTCGGCTGCTTCTTTGCTACATTCATAGAACGAGTCCTGTTAGGACACCTGTTGGAATAGTGACCCTTCTCGCCACAACTATGCCGTATGATATTCTTCACCCCAACACTATCCTTGTTGAATTCTGACCTTTTTTCTTCAACTCTACGAGCTTCAGGCTTCTTTTCCTCCATACGTGGTAGAGGTCTATAAACTGAAGAAGTCTTGAGCATACCCTTCCAATAAATGGACTTCTCTTCAACTGTCTTGGAATGAGCCGCTGCCATATCAACAAACCTGAAATCAGTGTTAGCCAACTCAATTTGAATCTTAGTACTTAACCCACTGATATATCGCATCACCCGTTGCTGGTCTGTTTCATGAAGTTGACACCTTGAAGACAGTTTGTGGAATTCGAGGGTGTATGAATCCACATCTTTGTTCCCTTGTTGCAAGTTAAGTAATTTATGGAACATTACCTTTTCATAATTAAGAGGAACAAATTTTTTAGTCAGGATCTGCTTCATGACCTCCCAATTGGTAACGGGTCCAAGTCTCCTGACAAACCTTGCATCGATTACATCATCCCACCATAAACATGCATACCCAATAAACTTGGTGATGATGAGTTCACACTTCTTTACGTCTAGAAGAGACTTATACGCAAAAATTCTCTCCACTTTGGTACGCTAGTTAAGAAATTCCTTAGGTCCCTTTTCACCACTGAACTCGGGGACCTCAACTTTGATGTCATAATCTCTGTCAGAAAATTACCGGGTAACATCCTGGGGAACAACTGGATCAAGTTGCTACCTCTGAGGTGTGTCTTCGATCCGTAAAGTGTTGAGCTGAGGAGGTAATGTAGAGGATCCTTCTTCAACTCGCTTGTCGGACCTCTTTATAAAGACAATCATCTCTTCCATAAACTTATCAAACTTGGCTTCAGTCCTCTTAAGCCTAGCATCAGTATTCTGTTGGTTCTCAGCTAACTCACGATATAATTTGTGCAACTCAGCATTGGTCATGTGACCTGTCATGGTTAGAAAAACTGTAAGAAAATTTGCTATGATATCACTTGATGCGGATCCGAATCCCAAAGGGTTGAAATCGGATCGCTTAGGTCCCACTTAAACACTCAATAAAACAACGGTAACACCCAATAACAATTGTATTGAAATAAAACTTCAACTAAATGGTAGAATTGTAATTAAGCTGAAGTTTAAAAGTGGAATGGCAATCTGCTAAATAATCAGAAGCTTCTAATCTTTAAATGGGTCGGTTCGAAGAGAGGACAAGGGGGAATTGAATTATTGTTCAAGGTGGAGTTGGAACTAGAGGTAACTAAAGGACAAATTAGTAAAAAAGGGGGTTTATAGGGTATAATGGGAAAATC
This sequence comes from Macadamia tetraphylla, assembly GCA_022985045.1. NCBI lineage: Eukaryota > Viridiplantae > Streptophyta > Magnoliopsida > Proteales > Proteaceae > Macadamia > Macadamia tetraphylla. Next base: position 2,126 of record JAJSZK010000619.1, on the reverse strand, counting down.
CATTGAAATAGAAAAGGTCTAAACATAACCCCGATTGAAGAGTCATTTTCACTTCTAACACACCCAAAACCAGGAGGTTGCTTTGATACCATGGGAGATTTCTTATCATGGCTCAGCTTTGGAATGATATGAAATTACAAACGAATGTCGGAAACTCAATGGCCTCTTGATCCAACTGATAACACATCAAACGTAGCTTGAAGAAGGTAGGTTTCTCCAACTCAGATCTAGGCGGTAGTTTCTGTAGCCTGCATTGTAGATTTTTTTTCCCACAATAGAATTGATCTAGGGCAAGAAACCGAAAGGTTTGGTCGCCGTGAGGGCTATCTACCTTAAAATCCTAGGTCAAATAGACTATTCACAAGAGAGAAAACCTAGCTCAGTAATGCATCCTTCGCCCAGAATAGAGTAAGAGAGCAGGGAAAAGAAGAAGAAGAAGAAGAAGAAGAAGAAGAAGAAGAAGAAGAAGAAGAAGAAGAAGAATAGAGAAAAGATGAAGAAGAAAAGAAAGAAGAAGAAACAAGATAGGAGAGAAGATTTCAGAGAGTCAAGGAGGTGAAAAACAGCCCACGGCAGCCATGGTTTTCATATCAAATCTCTATTCATCAAAAACTTCAAATCTCCAAACTGAGTTATTTTCTATTACATGACTAATATAAAGGAAAAATCAAACAATTAATGGAAACTACTTGAAAATGGAAACTATTCTAAAATTAGAAGCTAGCTAATTTAAAAAGAAATTGTTTTAAAAAAAATAAAATCAAATCAAAAGATTTTTTTTTCCTAAGTCCATCGTGCAACTGCATCATTAGTATTTATAGGCAATTCCTAATGGATGTGGCAATTATGGAGAGTCCCTCTTTGACAATAAGTCTGTTCTAGGTAGGAGATCTCTTGGGAGAGTCCTGTCAGGAAAATTGCATTATCTAGTTAGAAGTCCATGTTTGAACGGATCTCTTGGAGATTTGCTTCGTGAGCTCTAAGTGATAAGATTTGTTGAGCTGGACGGTCCTTGATTATCGGGATCGCATTAGTAATCCGGTTAAGGTCGGGTCAGTTGTTCGACCTTGTTCGGCTCGTACCTTCCTCAGCCTATCAATAGCAACTATAGGTACGGATCTCCCCACGCATAAAGCCATGTGTTGATGCTCAATTTGGGGCGATTTTTCCCCTCATCATCCCACATTGCCCAAACCACCTACCATTTGAGGTGGAATAGTGAGAATTGGGATCAATCATGGTCGATTCCGATCTAGATCGATCAATTCAACTGATATGATCATTATCTTGGTCCACAGCTGACCTATTTGATTTCTAATTAAAATAGTGGTTGCGGAGCCTTTGCTGTGTTAGCTTAGAGATAATTTCCCCCCAAAAAAAAGAAAAAAAGAAAGAAAAAAAAAAAGAAGACCATAGGGGGTCACCAATTTTAAAAATGTATTTCCTATGCCTAGTTGGCTACTTATATAATAATTTTGGGATAACTTTACCTACACTATGCTAGCATCTTCTCCGTCTATCTCTCTCCTCCCAAAAATAGGGGTAGATATGTCATTCATAGAAGAGGAGACATAGAGGTAGGGAGGTGTTAGCATAAGCTACATAGCCTTATTATTTTGTATCTCCTTGAAAAATAGATAATGAGATAGCGTTCCCATACGCCAGAGACAAGGGGATGAAAATGATCACCCAAACCCATTTGATGCCCATGTGTACTCTCCCATTGGCCCAATGTTGGTTGGATACCTTAAAAAAATGAATAAAAAACTTTAAAAAGAAAAAGCCTTAAGTTATGTTTGGTTGTTATAAAAATGATAAAAAAGGAAAAAAAAGAAAGAAAAAAATTGAATTTGAAGAGAGATAAGACACAACAGATTTTAATTCTATTTGCATAATGACTCAAATTAAAAAAAAAAAAAAAAAAAGAAGAAGAAAAAACCCTTAGGTAGTTAGGTCCATCCGTTGAACGAAGCTTTTCCCTTTAAAAAATATAGAATTAGGTTCGGGTCGCCGTATGGACTGGATTCAACGAGATTGGCTTTGTGTAGTAGTGTCAGATTCTGATTTGATTCTATTCTAGAGATCTCGTTCTCAGACCGGTAAGCATCTCTCTCTCATTTTATTTT